>JAPMLY010001459.1:37500-107327 GCA_026401115.1 Tetraselmis chui | reverse complement strand
CAGTCGGGGACAGCCCGCTACGAATGGAGTGGGCTTCTTTGGTGGGGAAGCTACAATTCTGCTGCAATGTGATTATGCTGGGGCAGGCGCGCCTGCGCGAGCTTTATGTGGCTCGGGATGTTTACGATGTGAATCTCCCCAGTTCGGCGGCGTGGCTTCCAGATGTTCGCTGCGTCTTACATAAGGCGGCGGTGGATGACTTGCGGTGGTGGCACGGTGTGCTATCTGCGGGTGGGGGGCAGCGACGCCTCTTGTGGCACGCTGAAGATGCAGCGTGTCTATGGGGACCACGGTTGTCGCCAATTCTGCCCCGGGACTTGGGCAGAGGGCTGTATGATGGCACTGTGGCAATCATCACCACGGACGCCAGTGGCTGGGCTGGTGGGGCGTGGTGGGAGCATCGCCGCATACACTACTCCTTCACGCCGGAGCAGCTCGCGGGGCGGTACCAGGACTCTGCCAACCTGCGGGAGCTCTACATCCCCCTATTTGCGGTGCGCAGGTGGGCAGTGGCTCTACAGGGCCGCCGTATTTTGTTCCTGATGGACTCGGAGGCATCGGTGGGTGCCATCAATCGACGGGGCTCCATGGTACCGCATTTCAATGATGTGGTGCTGGCCTTACTGGACCTACTAGGAGGGCTTGGGTGTGAGGCCATCGCACGGCACTTGCCTGGCGTGCAGAACCGTCTCGCGGACGGCATCTCGCGCCTTACCGGTCGCCGGGATGAGGGGGACTGGATGATGGATGAGCGGCTGTACCGCAGGCTGTCGTCCCTGTGCGGTCCGTTCGATGTCGACGCGTGTTCCGACCCCCTTGGACACAACGCGTTTTGCTGCCGGTTCTGGTCCGCCCTTGACTCTTGTCTCGAGCATGACTGGGCAGAGCTGCTTGTGTGGTGTAATCCTCTTTTTTCGGAGGCGGAGCCAATCCTGCGGCATTTTTGGCGTTGCTTTCACGGTTGTCCAGAGCGCACGGCTGCGGTGTTCATACTCCCTGTGTGGACCTCAGCTTCATGGTGGCGCTTTGTGGGGGGGGGCTGTGTCGTTGGCTACTGGCACGCGGGCTCACGACTATTCACGGCTCCTGCTTGGCACATGGCTTCTCGGGCTTTGCCTCTGCCACGGAGCAGAGTGGACTTGGGCCCCACTAACTGGCCTGTGGTGGCTGTGTACTTCCCCCCTTCGTGTGCCAGGCCTGCAACCTCACACCCATGGCACGCTTCGCTGCCGCGCTTGCGGGGATCGGCCGCTTCAGACTTCTTATTCCTGCGCGGGATGCGACCTGGTGTTGTGTCCGGGCTGCGCCGCAAGGAGTTGCACAGGTCATCCTGAGCTCTTTGTGTGTGTGGATTGCGCACTGGCGGGAGTAGAAGCACATGCGTTGGGGATGCCTGCGCCTGGGAGCGCGGGCTTGGGACATCACCGTGCCGACTGGGTGCGGTTGATTCGGGGCGCTGAGGACTGGGAGGCTCGTCGGCTACGAGTCTCGTCTCAGCGCACCTACGCTGGAGGGCTAGCTGATTTTACCGATTTCTGTCACGCGCGGGGGGTGGCCCCACTCCCTGCTGCTCCAGAGTTGCTACGAGGCTACATCTACCACTGCACACACGACCGTGGGCTGGATGCTGGCACGGTGTCGGGTCGCCTTTCGGCCGTGAGTGACTGGCATCGGAGACAAAGCTCCGCCTTGACCCGTGTCGGGCGGGCGCCGTTACCTAACGCCGTCCGTGAAGCTCCAGTGGCGGACGTCATGGCGGTGGTCAGACGACTGGCGAAAACCGGTCGCCGCGGTAGACTCGGTTTGTCCAAGACCGAGTTTGCTGCCATCCTCCGAGCGGGCTTTGATCTGTCTTGCGCTTCTGGCCACCATCGGCGGTTGGCCTTGGTGATCAGCACCTTTGGTTGCCTGCGACGACGGGCCGCTGTGCACCTTCGCGTCTGCTATGAGGTGGATGCTTATGGGCAGCTAGTGTTTTTGCCTACTTCCGAAGTTTACATAGCTCGGGACCTGGACATCGGGGGCGAATACATTGGCCTGCGGGTGCTTGTCGACAAGAACGTGGACTCCCGCATTGACGCGAACGCCTATATCCCTGAGTGTGTCGGCTCTCTAGGAGTTCGCCCCGTGGATCTGTTACGGGATTATTTGCTGCGCTTCCGCCCACCGTCCAGGGGATATTTGCTGTCCGCTCCTCGGTCGCGGGCGCTGGGACATGCGACCTTCAATGCTGGCGCGTACACTTGCCTAGGCTCCGCGTACCGGGCTGCGTTCTTGCGGACCTTCCCGGATGCGACGGGCCGCACCACCGACATTTCTCGCGTGTCCTCGCACTCGGGGCGCAAGTCATTGTCGCAATGGCTGTGGGACGCCTACAGCTCTCAGAGGCTGATCGCGGATGTTGGTCATTGGCGGTGCCGCAAGGATGCTGTTCAAATCTACTTCCACACTTCGCGAGCCACCATTCTGCGATGCATCGCGGGGCTCTGATATCTGGTGGCTCGACTCAGCTGCTACCTCTACATGGGAGTCATATGGGAGACATCATACACGGCAGGCGCCTCCTCGGCGCCAACGTGTCATGATTGTTCTACGCGGCAGGGACCTGCCACCCATGTAATAGTCACCCCCTCTATGTGCACAGTGTCCCATAAAAGGTGGGGTCTGCGGAGGGCGTAGCCCAAAGCATACCTGATTTTTCTAAGACACGCCAAGAAACATCGCCCTCCTCCTTGAAGCCCAATTAGTACCGGTATTTAGGATATTCATAATTAAGATAGTGGATTTAGTAGTTTGTAGTACTTAATGTTCAACATTAAAGTACTGTAGTATTTAGTGCAGTAGTGAGCATTTCTGCGCACACGATGTGCGTAGGTGAATGAATCGCCCTGCTGGGGCTATAAATAATAGCTCCTACCTAGTGACTCGCAAGGGAGTCATCATTTTCGCTGTCCCCGCCCTCCCGCCCTTGCTTTTGGGAGACATCATACACGGCAGGCGCCTCCTCGGCGCCAACGTGTCATGATTGTTCTACGCGGCAGGGACCTGCCACCCATGTAATAGTCACCCCCTCTATGTGCACAGTGTCCCATAAACTAGGAGGGCTTGGGTGTGAGGCCATCGCACGGCACTTGCCTGGCGTGCAGAACCGTCTCGCGGACGGCATCTCGCGCCTTACCGGTCGCCGGGATGAGGGGGACTGGATGATGGATGAGCGGCTGTACCGCAGGCTGTCGTCCCTGTGCGGTCCGTTCGATGTCGACGCATGTTCCGACCCCCTTGGACACAACGCGTTTTGCTGCCGGTTCTGGTCCGCCCTTGACTCTTGTCTCGAGCATGACTGGGCAGAGCTGCTTGTGTGGTGTAATCCTCCCTTTTTGGAGGCGGAGCCAATCCTGCGGCATTTTTGGCGTTGCTTTCACAGATGTCCAGAGCGCACGGCTGCGGTGTTCATACTCCCTTTGTGGACCTCAGCTTCCTAGTGGCGCTTTGTGGGGGGGGGCTGTGTCGTTGGCTACTGGCACGCGGGCTCACGACTATTCACGGCTCCTGCTTGGCACATGGCTTCTCGGGCCTTGCCTCTGCCACGGAGCAGAGTGGACTTGGGCCCCACTAACTGGCCTGTGGTGGCTGTGTACTTCCCCCCTTCGTGTGCCAGGCCTGCAACCTCACACCCATGGCACGCTTCGCTGCCGCGCTTGCGGGGATCGGCCGCTTCAAACTTCTTATTCCTGCGCGGGATGCGACCTGGTGTTGTGTCCGGGCTGCGCCGCAAGGAATTGTCATCCTGAGCTCTTTGTGTGTGTGGATTGCGCACTGGCGGGAGTAGAAGCACATGCGTTGGGGATCGTTGAGTCGTCGTGCATGAAGTCTCCCATATGACTCCAATGTAGAGGATTTTGTAATTAGGTATGGTACTTCTCCGTGTACCGGCGGCGGAACCGACGGGCGCGGGCCGTAACCGAGCCGGTGGTAGTCCAAATGAAGCGTTTCAAGGCACGTCGGACTCGTCGAGACGAGAGCTACACAACGGTGTGTCTCTTGTCTACGTTCGAGGTGCCTTGAGCTACCGAGAAAACCACCAATCGATAGCAATCGAGCAAACCGGACGTTGTAGGGGACCGGCGTGAGCGCTACCAACGGGTAGGTACGGACCAAATCACATTAACGCAACGTTCGGAGGAAGCCGAAACAACGGATGAGTACCTTGTGAGCGGGACAACGGACCTCGGGGAAGTAGCAGCAATCTTGCAGAAAAAAGCACGGGTACGTGAAGCCAAAAAAGAAAAGACGGCGCTGGCGGTGGTTGGCCAAATCAAGCAAATAAAAGCTCTTGCTACTCGTCTTGGCGAGTTCCACACTACGGTGTGGCTCGCTTCTAAATACGAGGTGCGTACCGCTAGTCCAAAAGTAGCCAATCGGTAGTGTTGAACAGCATTGTTTGATATGGTAATCAAGTTGCTACTCAGCAATATTGGTATCCAGTACGAGTGTTGCAGTGATAGGACAGCTGTGACTCAGCATATCTAGATGATAAGGCAATCTGCAATGCAACAGATATGGGTGCTGATAGTGGCAGGTTGCTGAGCGTTATATATGATCTAAGGGCTCAGAATAGTGGTAGGCGTGTGCTCACCATGTGGTGGGCGCGTGTCATGATTGGGACGCGGACGGTGTTCTGTGATAGACAAGGATGAGACACTACTGAAGGTGACAGACCTTCAGCGTCTTGTAGAGTGTGTAATCATTCTGTTTTCACCCATCAACTTTGTCAGGTTATGGGCCCTCCTTTTGCTCTCGGTTGGAGTCGACACACTTGACTAGAACCGTTACCTTGAGCTTCTTTTTTGCGCGAGTCTAGGGCTTCTGTTGTGCTACACGATCTTCAGGTGTGGCTGGGTCGCAAAAGCGGTTGACTCTCTTTGTTGGGTGGTTTGCCTTCGAATTCGGGCTGGTAGCGACTTTCCTGTGTTGCTTGGAGCCTAGAAACCACCGACCGTTTCACTCGCTTGAACAACGCTTGTTCAGTCGCCAGTCGCCAGCGTCTTTCCTTGCGTCGCTGGGCTGTTTGAGTGCGAGTTGGTGAGACATCTTGCAATAGTGTACTATCACCTGTGTACGACGTCGTTCGACTGGCCTTCCAAGGCCATAGTCCGCCTGCCTACGTTGTTCTGAGTCGGGAAGTACAGCTCGTTGGGATTTTCTCGCAGTCCTCGACCATTTTCACTCCCTTGGGTTTTTGGCGTTCAGTTGGTGAAGGATCCCTGCTCAGTGTACTATCCATTTGTACAACGAACCCCGACAGATCTCCTGAACCGGTTTCCGTCTGCTTTGGCTGTGTAGACTCCGGAAGTACAGCTCCGCCTTCGGTCGGCGCCTTGTCGTGCTCGTTCTGAAGCTCTGTTGACCGGACCTTGACCGTCCCCTTGAAGGCTTGCCGGGCAGTATTTGGTGACAATTTTCCGTCGATTTTTTCGGTACTTTCCGGAGCTGTCGAGATATAATACCCATGGATTCTGTCAAACTTCCCAAGTTCAGTGGAGAAAGGAGAGACTTTGATGTCTGGAAGAAGAGGTTTCGTGCCTTTGGATTGATGCAGAGCTGGGCACCGGCTCTCCTCGAGAACGACGCCGCTACCACGCAGCAACACCTCGACTTGTACTCTACTTTGATTCTGGCGCTGCCTGAGGACGATCTCTCAATTATTGAGAATGTCCATGAAGTTGACGAAAACTGCGGCCTCAAGGCGTGGACTGCGGTGGTGGACCACTATGAAGACGATAGCATCTACCGTCTGGCTGAGCTGCTGCACGATATGGAGAAGGCACAGGCAGACGATGAGACCAGTTTCCAATATTTGAACCGGTTGGTCCGACTTCAGCGCCAGCTAGCCCGTGTGAGGGAGGACGTTCACGACCGACGGGTCATCATGTACTTGGTGAAGGGTCTACGTCAAGAGCACCACTCCATCACAGACACATGGGACGTCCACAGCCTTAGCATGGACGCCGTCAAGCGAGATCTTCGACAAAAGGGCATGCGTATTGAGAGTCGTGGCCGGACTCAGACGGAGGCGCCGCCCCCTGCAGCTTTTTGGCCTTTTCCGGTGACACCTCTGCTGAATCCTTGAAGCGCCAGGTCCATGATCTTCAGGAGCAGCTAAAATCCATGCATGACCCTGGGAACTCACGTGGTGTGGCTGTGGGAGCTGGCGGAGTCCGACCCTTCCGCGGCATTTGTTTCAGTTGCGGCAAGAAGGGCCATCGCCGGTCAGAGTGCCCTGACAGGCGTGCTAGTGGCAATTCTGCGAGTCTCGAGTCTCCCGTGGCTTTCCCCGCTGGGGTAGACATCACTGCCAGTCCTGCTACGTCGTCCAGTGAAGCACGAGCCATGGTGATGAATGAGGGGGATACTTGGATGTGGCTAGCCGACAGTGGGGCCAGCCACCATATGACCAGCAAACGTGATGACTTCGTGAACTATCGTGCGCTGTCCAACCGGCTGTGGGTGAAGGGCATCAGTGCTTTTGCTGTGGGCGTTCCATATCAGCTTGTTACGGGTCGACCGGCTGACTTGAGTTCCATGCGGGTGTTTGGCTGCCCGGCTTATGTCCATGTGGACAAGTCGCAGCGCCGCAAACTGGACGATCGTGCATGGAAAGGCGTGTTTGTGGGCTACGCACCCGAGTCCCCTGCCTGGCTGGTGTACAACCCCACCACTCGACGTGTGGTGAGTAGCCGCAATGTGGTGTTTGACGAGAGTGCTATCATCTCCATGGGGGAGAGCTGTCCCGCACGTGAGATGCTGGATGCCGAGGCTGGTGATGACAGCACCTCTGATGAGGCGGCTAGGGAGAAGCCCGATACATTCGTGGGGGAGACACAGCCGGTGGATGAGGCTCCTCGTGAGGTGCCAGAAGTGGCGAAGGGGGAGCCTAGCACTTCCGTAGGGGAGACGCAGCAGCATACGTCGAGCGATATCAGTTCTCAGTCGATTGAGGACGAGCCGGATGCGAATTTGGGGGAGACAGCACCAGCGGAGCAGCCAAGAACTGCACAAAGGTATAGCCTTCGGACGAGGCGTCCTCCGGGTCAGTGGTGGGTTGTTGGCAACACCGCAGCTATCAATCCAAGCAATGTCGTGCACGAGCCTGCGTCGTATAAACAAGCGCTACGAGGTCCTCAAGCCACGGAGTGGGAAGCAGCCATCAAGACTGAGTATGACTCATTTGTATCGCGCAACACCTGGAAGCTGGTTCCCCGTCCTGCCGGTAGAAAGCTAGTGGACTCCAAGTGGGTGTTCAAGCTCAAGCGCGACTCTGATGGTAATATTGCAAGGTACAAGGCAAGACTAGTGGCGCGTGGCTTCACACAAGAGCATGGCGTGGACTATCACGAGACCTTTGCTCCTACTGTGCGGGTTATCTCTATCCGGGTGGTACTAGCGTTAGCTGCTTTCCATGATTGGGAGGTGGAGCAGCTGGATGTAGTGACAGCATTCCTGGAGGCCAACATCGACGAGGAGATATACATGCGACAGCCTGAAGGCTTCCGGAGTACTGACAGCAAAGGGACAGAGCTTGTGTGTCTGCTGCAAAAGGCCCTCTACGGCCTAAAGCAAGCTCCCAGAAACTGGAACAAGACTATCACTGCCTGGCTAGAGGAGTATGGCTTCTGCTAGTCCAAAGTGGATCCGTGTATTTTCATCTACCAGAAAGGAGGCCAATTGTACATCCTGGCCCTGTATGTGGACGACAGCATCATTGCCGGAGCAGCGGGCCGATTCATACCGGAGTTCAAGGTTGCATTTGGCAGCAGGTTCAACGTACAAGACCTTGGTCCAGTCTCGTGGCTGCTCGGCATGACGGTGGAGCGGGATCGTAGCACTGGCATCATCAGGCTTGGCCAGCGCCAGTACGTGCTCGACATGCTGGAGCGCTTCAACATGATGGACTGCAAGCCAGTGAGCTCACCCATGGCGGTAGATGCTGTGGGCAAGTGCGGGGACGAGACATCCGTCACGCAGCTGCCTCCCAGGTCGGTGCCCTATCAGAGCCTGATTGGAAGCCTGTTGTACGCCTCTGTGAGCACCCGACCAGACATCACCATTGCTGTCAGTCATCTCAGCCGATACATGGCCAATCCTTGCCACGCGCATTGGGAGCAGGCCAAGCGAGTGCTTCGGTATCTCAAAGGCACCGCTGATGCATCACTGGTGTACGGAAGCAGCGTGCAGTCATCCGAGTTGGTAGGCTGGTCGGACTCAGATTATGCGAGCGATGTGGCTGGGCGGCGCTCCCGCACAGGATACGTGTTCATGCTGAATGGTGCGGCAGTGAGCTGGAAGAGTCAGCGGCAGCATACCGTGGCACTGTCCACAGCGGAGGCAGAGTACATGGCGCTGACCAGCGCTACTCAAGAGGCGATGTTTCTGAGGCAATTGATGCATGAGATTCACCAGGACTCCGGCTCCGCTGTCACTATCCATGAAGACAACCAGAGCTGCATTGCACTCAGCAAGAACAGCATGACAACTGGCCGGAGCAAGCACATGGATGTGAGGTATCACTTCTGTCGGGAGAAGGTGGAGAGCGGCGATATCGAGGTCAAGTATTGTGCAACAGAGGACATGCTTGCCGATGCGCTCACCAAACCTTTGGTGAGTGAAAGGCACAAGAAGTTGTGCACTGCGATCATGGGTTTGCACGAGTAGCAAGGGGGAGTGTTGAACAGCATTGTTTGATATGGTAATCAAGTTGCTACTCAGCAATATTGGTATCCAGTACGAGTGTTGCAGTGATAGGACAGCTGTGACTCAGCATATCCAGATGATAAGGCATTCAGCAATGCAATAGATATGGGTGCTGATAGTGGCAGGTTGCTGAGCGTTAGATATGATCTAAGGGCTCAGAATAGTGGTAGGCGTGTGCTCACCATGTGGTGGGCGCGTGTCATGATTGGGACGCGGACGGTGTCCTGTGATAGACAAGGATGAGACACTGCTGAAGGTGACAGACCTTCAGCGCCTTGTAGAGTGTGTAATCATTCTGTTTTCACCCATCAACTTTGTCATATTTTCATCTACCAGAAAGGAGGCCGCGTCTACCTGTTTGCAAGCTTTTCAACATATTTTGACGATTCTGTTGTGGCGTGGACCCTAGGGACCCTCGTCGGCTCGACACCTTTGCACCTCCGAGTCCAACCGAAACGCCAAGCAAGACCGCCGCCAGCGCCGCCACTTTGTTCGTCCCCCGCCGCCGCCAGCGCCGCCACCGGCAGCCGACGCAGTACTCTACACCGACAGTACACGTACAATTTCCCGTACAACATTTGGTAGTGTTCTCCGGTACACTTACCCGTATTCTGTATCCGTCATATACCCGTATCTTCAGGTCCGTACTCGTCATCGACAGGAAACATCCGTCTACGGTACCCGTACCCGTGTCAAACCCGCTTCGAGCAGTTTCTCCCTTTTTCCGCTCTTCTTTCTAATGGCGATTTCACCGTTCACTCCTACCGAGCTTGAGGCCATGGTGAATGAGACTGGCGTGGATGACGGCTCTCTTGGGTCCGAAACGTGGTTGGACCGACTGATTGTTACAGCCGGCCGGGACCCGTCGTGGAAGAGCTCCTCGACTTTGTTGACTTTGGCGCGAGCGCTGAGCCGACGCGAAGCACTCGACGCTATGGAGGATGATGAGGCGATGGCGTATTGTGTCAAGCTGGACAAGCTGGCCGCCATGTTCGAGCCCGACGAGGGGAAGTGCGGGGCTTTCACTCTAGCCGGTCAACGTTGTGAATCGCGTGCGCGCGGTGCACTCACCTGCCAGAACCGTCGTCACAAGACTCAAGGCATGTGGTCGCTAGCCAGAAACGAAGATGGCATTGCGGGGCATCCATCTGAGTTTATTTGCTATGGCTGCCACGAGGACTCGGACAACCACGCCGACCCTGGTGACTACTTGGCGTGCCTCACATGCACGGCTTGCCTCAACCGCTCATGCGCGATGGATCTAAATGGCGGCGGGGACATTCCAGAGGAGGCACATTGGCAGTGCAGTTGGTGCGCCATCAGCAGGCATCACCTTCCGTTATTCCTTGGGGCCGCCAGTCGAGATGGGCAGCCCGTGATGCCGGGGATCGTCGTGCTGCCCCGACTAGCTGGCGTCCCTTCGGGCACTGCGGCTGGTAGTTCTGCGGGCGCACCTGATGGGGTACCTTCTTCGAGCCTCAAAGAATCAGGTGGTGGTGGCGATGCGGGTACGGAGCACAGACGCAGCGGAGCTATGCCCGACACCACTCGTGAAGCCGGACGTGGCAGAGAGCATGCAGACACAACCACCAATAATGTCACGGGGGGCGGCCAGGGCGCAACGGTCCGCCAAGACAGCCGCCTTGAGGCCCGCATTGCCTCCCTAACATAGATCGTGGCGAGTATGCAGTCTCAAATGGCTCGTGTTCTTCAGAGTACAGGAGCGCCATCGACTACGCCTGACAGACGTGACACGCGTCCGGCAGGTGCGGATCTCCCCTCCTCTCTTCCCCCTGGCCTGTCGGGACCTTTCCAAGTCCCCTTGGCGGAGTTCAGCGGACCCAAGGGCACGGATGGACAAGGCCGTGGTACGCAAGATAGTCAACACTTTCTTCACTCCATGTTCGCCATGCACTTCGACCTGATGGCGCTCTCCACTGAGAGGGAGTCTCGCAAGTTTCGAGTCAACATGGGATATGTGGAGCCGGCGGTGGATGACGTGCCGCAGCATGTCCACCTGGTCCGCTACTAGAAGGGAGTGTTGGACTTCCTGTGGCGCATGTTACACGTGGACAGCGGGGACTTCAGCCCAGCCACATCAGCCGGCCTAGCACGGCGCAAGCGGGTGGCCACCATCATCACCAGGATCAAGTGGTTATTCGCGGTAGTCGAGTCGCTTCAGCTCCGTCACGTGCCAGGGGAGCCTGCTCTTAGCTGGGAGATGATCTACGCGTACGTGGTGCGGCTATACCACACAGACCTGGAGGGCCAGGACGTGCCTCCGGTGTTTGACCAGTTTTGGGGGCCTATGGTGGCGCGGCTCACCGAGCTGCTGGATCAGGGTGTGAAGCCGCATCTTCACGACGAGATGCAGGAGCAGTTGAGGTGTGCAGCTCGCGGTCGGCTGAACCACTCGTGGATCCACGAGCTTGCCCAAGACTTCGGACTACCGGCGACCCGCAAGACCAAGTCCAAGCGTTGCCTCCTCTGCCATGGGACGGATCACTCCATGACCGATCACGGCAGCCGCCCCATCACCATTCCGTGCCCATGCTGCGGGAACCTGCATGCCCTATCGGGTCCGTTGAAGACGGCATGCCCCAAGTAGGGGCGCCCGGTGGGGCCCCGCTGGAGCTCCGGGTCCCCAAGGTTTCTGAGTTGGTCTGAGTTCTACGCTACCTCCGGTGACCGGGCTGGTGCGGTTCTGCTCGTACTAGCTTCAGTATTTGGAGACCAATGTGAGCGTGTCTTACGCGTGTGAGCCGCCACGGGTACAACACTCGGAGAGGCGCTAGTGGACCTGCCCCGGGAGTGGGGGGTAGGAAGGATTGATAACCCGACTCCTTCGCATGTCAAGTTGATGTGCCGGGAGGTGGCGGTGGCGGTGGGATTGCTCCCCCCGCGTGGCGAGGAGGCGCTGCTGGGTGACTTGCTAGACTTCCTGGCCATGGATTGTGCGGTGGTGCGTCGGCGATACAAGCACACGCAGAGGTGGTACGTGGAAATGGGGCTATTGGACGGGGCGCCTCCTCTCCTCACTCTGTCAGTGCCGCCTCGGACAACCTGCGATTGGCACATATGGGCCTCGCGGCAGCCCACGGCAGGGGACGACTGCTTTGGGGTACGAGAGGCCGGGCGACGATTTAACCCCGAGAGGCTACTTGCACCTGACTTCATGCCGCTCGACATGCGGCAGTCGCTTGTCGAGGGCGTACGCTACGTATGGAGTGCTTGGCCCCCACGGTGCACCAAGAAGAACTATCAGTCTTGCGTCGAGCACGCCGAGCTGGTGGCTGGGGATTTCGACCGTCTGATCGCGATGGGGCTGTGCGAGGGCCCGCTGGACTACGCGCCGTGGGTGGTAAATCCGATAGCCTGCATAGTCAAGTGGGACCCGCTGAAGGTGCGCAATGTTGTGGACGCTCTGCGCTCTGGCGTCAACGAGTACATGGTGCGGGTGCTTTGCGAACTGGACATGGTGCATGTGGTGGCGCCTCTCTTGCTGCGGGGCATGGCAGTGAGCAAGTTCGACATCGCGGATGCCTTTCTCGTTTGGCCTGTCTTCGCACGCGACTGTGAGGTACAAGGATTTCGACACCCAGCTACAGAGGAGTATTATCGATATCGCTTCATGCCTTTCGGACTTAAGCAAGCTCCGGGGATTCAACAGCGATGGGCACGCTTCGTGCTAGATGTGGTTCAGCGTCTTGGACTCCGTTACTGCCGCCCGTCTTCTCCTGAGGGAACTCCCGCCAATATTCGAGCGCTGGGGGGATACCTGGATGATTTTGGGGTTGGCCACCATCTAGTCCTGTCCGCTTGGCAACAACGCCTCCAATACTGGTCGGTATTGTGCGTGCTGGGGGACTTGGGCATTCCAGTGAAGCACTCCAAGAACGCGTGGCCCTCTGAGGTTTGCGAGTGGACCGGTCTACAGTTGGACACGGTCAAGGGAGTGATGACGCTCTCTGCATCACGATGCGCAAAGCTTCTAGCGCGCATCGAAGCTTTTCTTCGGGCTAATGCAGTCGGGGACAGCCCGCTACGACTGGAGTGGGCTTCTTTGGTGGGGAAGCTACAATTCTGCTGCAGTGTGGTTATGCTGGGGCAGGCGCGCCTGCGCGAGCTTTATGTGGCTCGGGATGTTTACGATGTGAATCTCCCCAGTTCGGCGGCGTGGCTTCCAGATGTTCGCTGCGTCTTACATAAGGCGGCGGTGGATGACTTGCGGTGGTGGCACGGTGTGCTATCTGCGGGTGGGGGGCAGCGACGCCTCTTGTGGCACGCTGAAGATGCAGCGTGTCTATGGGGACCACGGTTGTTGCCAATTCTGCCCCGGGACTTGGGCAGAGGGCTGTATGATGGCACTGTGGCAATCATCACCACGGACGCCAGTGGCTGGGCTGGTGGGGCGTGGTGGGAGCACCGCCGCATACACTACTCCTTCACGCCGGAGCAGCTCGCGGGGCGGTACCATGACTCTGCCAACCTGCGGGAGCTCTACATCCCCCTATTTGCGGTGCGCAGGTGGGCAGTGGCTCTGCATGGTCGCCGTATTTTGTTCTTGATGGACTCGGAGGCATCGGTGGGTGCCATCAATCGACGGGGCTCCATGGTACCGCATTTCAATGATGTGGTGCTGGCCTTACTGGACCTACTAGGAGGGCTTGGGTGTGAGGCCATCGCACGGCACTTGCCTGGCGTGCAGAACCGTCTCGCGGACGGCATCTCGCGCCTTACCGGTCGCCGGGATGAGGGGGACTGGATGATGGATGAGCGGCTGTACCGCAGGCTGTCGTCCCTGTGCGGTCCGTTCGATGTCGACGCATGTTCCGACCCCCTTGGACACAACGCGTTTTGCTGCCGGTTCTGGTCCGCCCTTGACTCTTGTCTCGAGCATGACTGGGCAGAGCTGCTTGTGTGGTGTAATCCTCCTTTTTCGGAGGCGGAGCCAATCCTGCGGCATTTTTGGCGTTGCTTTCACGGCTGTCCAGAGCGCACGGCTGCGGTGTTCATACTCCCTGTGTGGACCTCAGCTTCCTGGTGGCGCTTTGTGGGGGGGGGCTGTGTCGTTGGCTACTGGCACGCGGGCTCACGACTATTCACGGCTCCTGCTTGGCACATGGCTTCTCGGGCTTTGCCTCTGCCACGGAGCAGAGTGGACTTGGGCCCCACTAACTGGCCTGTGGTGGCTGTGTACTTCCCCCCTTCATGTGCCAGGCCTGCAACCTCACACCCATGGCACGCTTCGCTGCCGCGCTTGCGGGGATCGGCCGCTTCAGACTTCTTATTCCTGCGCGGGATGCGACCTGGTGTTGTGTCCGGGCTGCGCCGCAAGGAGTTGCACAGGTCATCCTGAGCTCTTTGTGTGTGTGGATTGCGCACTGGCGGGAGTAGAAGCACATGCGTTGGGGATGCCTGCGCCTGGGGGCGCGGGCTTGGGAACTCACCGTGCCGACTGGGTGCGGTTGATTCGGGGCGCTGAGGACTGGGAGGCTCGTCGGCTACGAGTCTCGTCTCAGCGCACTTACGCTGGAGGGCTAGCTGATTTTACCGATTTCTGTCACGCGCGGGGGGTGGCCCCACTCCCTGCTGCTCCAGAGTTGCTACGAGGCTACATCTACCACTGCACACACGACCGTGGGCTGGATGCTGGCACGGTGTCGGGTCGCCTTTCGGCCGTGAGTGACTGGCATCGGAGACAAAGCTCCGCCTTGACCCGTGTCGGGCGGGCGCCGTTACCTAACGCCGTCCGTGAGGCTCCAGTGGCGGACGTCATGGCGGTGGTCAGACGACTGGCGAAAACCGGTCGCCGCGGTAGACTCGGTTTGTCCAAGACCGAGTTTGCTGCCATCCTCCGAGCGGGTTTTGATCTGTCTTGCGCTTCTGGCCACCATCGGCGGTTGGCCTTGGTGATCAGCACCTTGGGTTGCCTGCGACGACGGGCCGCTGTGCACCTTCGCGTCTGCTATGAGGTGGATGCTTCTGGGCAGCTAGTGTTTTTGCCTACTTCCGAAGTTTACATAGCTCGGGATCTGGACATCGGGGGCGAATACATTGGCCTGCGGGTGCTTGTCGACAAGAACGTGGACTCCCGCATTGACGCGAACGCCTATATCCCTGAGTGTGTCGGCTCTCTAGGAGTTCGCCCCGTGGATCTGTTACGGGATTATTTGCTGCGCTTCCGCCCACCGTCCAGGGGATATTTGCTGTCCGCTCCTCGGTCGCGGGCGCTGGGACCTGCGACCTTCAATGCTGGCGCGTACACTTGCCTAGGCTCCGCGTACCGGGCTGCGTTCTTGCGGGCCTTCCCGGATGCGACGGGCCGCACCACCGACATTTCTCGCGTGTCCTCGCACTCGGGGCGCAAGTCATTGTCGCAATGGCTGTGGGACGCCTACAGCTCTCAGAGGCTGATCGCGGATGTTGGTCATTGGCGGTGCCGCAAGGATGCTGTTCAAATCTACTTCCACACTTCGCGAGCCACCATTCTGCGATGCATCGCGGGGCTCTGATAACTTGTGGCTCGACTCAGCTGCTACCTCTACATGGGAGTCATATGGGAGACATCATACACGGCAGGCGCCTCCTCGGCGCCAACGTGTCATGATTGTTCTACGCGGCAGGGACCTGCCACCCATGTAATAGTCACCCCCTCTATGTGCACAGTGTCCCATAAAAGGTGGGGTCTGCGGAGGGCGTAGCCCAAAGCATACCTGATTTTTCTAAGACACGCCAAGAAACATCGCCCTCCTCCTTGAAGCCCAATTAGTACCGGTATTTAGGATATTCATAATTAAGATAGGGGATTTAGTAGTTTGTAGTACTTAATGTTCAACAGTAAAGTACTGTAGTATTTAGTGCAGTAGTGAGCATTTCTGCGCACACGATGTGCGTAGGTGAATGAATCGCCCTGCTGGGGCTATAAATATTAGCTCCTACCTAGTGACTCGCAAGGGAGTCATCATTTTCGCTGTCCCCGCCCTCCCGCCCTTGCTTTTGGGAGACATCATACACGGCAGGCGCCTCCTCGGCGCCAACGTGTCATGATTGTTCTACGCGGCAGGGACCTGCCACCCATGTAATAGTCACCCCCTCTATGTGCACAGCATAAAAAGTACGGAATCGATCCTTCAGCATTGCTCCAACACACAAATTGAAGTTGAAGCGCCGACAAACTTGTAATCCAATAGCTCCTCGTTGACAAACTTCCCGACTTGGTAGTAGTAGAAGAAGCATTGCTGACGTAGCATAAGTACTACAGTAGAAATGTAGTACAAGTACTGCTGTAGTGCTGCTGTAGTAGTAGAAGTGGAAGTACTGCTGTCTCAGCAGGGGTTACGAGGTGCGTGGGAGTACTGGGGAGGGCCCATAACCTATTGAAGGTTGGAGCGTAGAAAGGATGGTTACAGTGCTTTGAGCTCCATTCTTATATCCGCTAGAACCACACATACTAAAATAAATAATATTGCGGTTATCTCCAAAAACGCTTCTTGGACCGTTAGATATATTATCCAACGGTCACAATTCAATCTAGCGTCAAATAGCTACTATATCGCTTTTAATACCGATTTCTTCAGTACAGTGATGTAGCGACATACAACTGCTTTCGACACAGTTGGTGAAGGATCCCTGCTCAATCTACTATCCATTTGTACGACGAACCCCGACAGACCTCTTGAAACCGGTTTCCGTCTGCTTTGGCTGTGTAGACTCCGGAATGACAGCTCCGCCTTCGGTCGGCGCCCTGTCGTGCTCGTTTTGAAGCTCCGTTGACCGGACCTTGACCGTCCCCTTGAAGGCCTGCCGGGCAGTGGTTGGTGACAATTTTCCGTCGATTTTTCGGCCCTTTCCGGAGCTGTCGAGATATAATACCCATGGATTCTGTCAAACTTCTCAAGTTCAATGGGGAAAGGAGAGACTTTGATGTCTTGAAGAAGAGGTTCCGTGCCTTTGGATTGATGCAGAGCTGGGGACCGGCTCTCCTCGAGAAATGTTGAACAACATTGTTTGATATGGTAATCAAGTTGCTACTCAGCAATATTGGTATCCAGTACGAGTGTTGCAGTGATAGGACAAATGTAACTCAGCATATCTAGATGATAAGGCATTCAGCAATGCAATAGATATGGGTGCTGATTGTCGAGAGCAGTTGTATGTCGCTACATCAATGTACTGAAGAAATCGGTATTAAAAGCGATATAGTAGCTCTTTGACGCTAGATTGAATTGTGACCGTTGGATAATATATCTAACGGTCCAAGAAGCGTTTTTGGAGTTAACCGCAATATTATTTATTTTAGTATGTGTGGTTCTAGCGGATATAAGAATGGAGCTCAAAGCACTGTAACCATCCTTTCTACGCTCCAACCTTCAATAGGTTATGGGCCCTCCCCAGTACTCCCACGCACCTCGTAACCCCTGCTGAGTCAGCAGTACTTCTACTTCCACTTCTACTACTACAGCAGCACTACAGCAGTACTTGTACTACATTTCTACAATAGTACTTCATCTACGTCAGCAGTGCTTCTTCTACTACTACCAAGTCGGGAAGTTTGTCAATGAGGAGCTACTGGATTACAAGTTTGTCGGCGCTTCGACTTCAATTTGTGTGTTGGAGCTGGGCTGAAGGATCGATTCCGTACTGTTATACGGAAGCTGTGGCCTCCATATTCTGGTGGTGAGTACAGCTTGGGTTGCTGCGACGTGTCTTGCCTGATATCGTTGGTGACACCGTTGGTCTGCGGAAGTGTGAACGAGCGTGTGGACTGTATAATCTCGTCTATCTTGTCGCTAGCGTTACCACTGGGTCGACTTGTTGTCGACGTACTTGACAAGATTGTTGGGAATTTTTTCCGTGTCGCCTCTTGTGCTTCGTGGTGGTGTTTTGGATCGCCTGACCTCGTTCGCGGCGTGCCGGGACCTGATTTTTCCCGCTGTCGACGATCCTATCGAGTTGTGGGGACCTCTCCATATCCCCTGTTATTTTCGTGGTCGTCGTTGGACTGCGTGAGCTTGTTTGCGACGTATCGGGACCTGATTATCCGTTGTTAACCGACATGTCGAGCTCTTGGCGAGTGTTACCGCGTTGCCTGTTACTTGCGTGGTGGTTGCCTAGACCACTTACGCTTCGTCGAGACGTGTCGGAACGTGCTGTATCAGCTGTCGACGTTCCTATTGAGCGCGTGGCGAGTGTTGCCGTGTTACCCGTTACCTGCGTTGTGGTGCTTGGCAAACCTGCGTGTGTTCGGGACGTGTCGGAACCTTATTCGTCTGTTGTCGGAGACTTGTCGAGCTCGAGGAGACTGTTCTTCATGTTACTTGATACATGTTTGGGGGTAATTGGGTCGTCTTCACTTGATCTTGTTGTACCGGAACCTTGCTCATCTCCTTTCGACGCACGCGCCAAGCTCGAGCCGGCTTCTACTGTGCCGTCTGTTTCCTTGTGTTGGGGAGGTTGACCCCAGTGAGGTTGGTGGGACGAGAATTTATTATTTCTGTTGATCTTTTGACCCCCAGTTCGTTGTGTGTTGGCGTCTCGCTCCATGGCTGAGAGTGTGAAGGTCCCTGTTTTTTCCGGCAAAGCCGCGGACATTCCCTTGTTCCGAACCCGGTTCACAGCATTCGTGGATGCGGTGGGCTGTGACGCTGCTCTTGATTCCGAAGGCGAGGACGATGCTGCTCAACAGATGAAGCTCTACAGCTTGTTGGTGTTAGCTTTACCCGAGACTACGTTGCACATCATCCGGAAGGTCGATCGGAAGAGCAAGGCAGCTGGCTTTCATGCTTGGCAAGCTTTGCTGCGTCGATTCGAGCACGACGGCATTCACCGGCGCGGGGATCTACTGGATGCTCTGGACGAGAAGCAACGTCAAGAGGAAACTTGTGTGGACTTCTTCACTCGTCTTCTCGACGTTCAGGCGCAGCTTGCTCGAGTCAACGAGGTGGTCCCGGATCGGCGTATCGTCATGAATGTCGTCAGGGGCCTGCGGCCTGAGTATTCTACCATGACAGATGCTCTGAATGAGCTTGGGGGACGATTAGCGCAGGATATAGGGTTGGGTGGGTGGGTTCGCGCGAAGCCTAGATAGGCTTAGCGCGAAAGCAGAGAGTGCTTAGGCTCGTGGCTAGTTCCGGCTAATAAGGCGCGGGCTAGCTAGAGCTGACCGTTAGGGAAGTCGTTGGTCGTTGGTTGCGTCTAATTGCCGAGGCGAGGTGGTTGCCCTGCAAGTGCGACGCGCCGCTATTAACGGTAACAATAACCGCTAGTGTCACTGTCTCGTACACATGAAAGTTGGATATGCAAACCTCTAGATTCGAATCAATTTGACCATTTACCCTAGGGCACGTTTTGCCAATAGTTAAAAGGCAAAGGCTTGCACAACCAAAATCAGTCCTGCGGGGGGAACGGGGCGAGCCAGCCGAAGAAACGCCAAGCAGTAGGTGTAGGGGTCATGGTGGGGTCAATGTACTTTCCTTCGGTTACGGAGCCGTTCTTGGCCCAGCCACCCATGTAATATTTGATGACGGGGAGGGGCGCGCCGATGCAGCTGGCAGCGGAAGCGGCCCCTTTCCGGAGGCTGTGCGATGTCCACTTGAAGCCGGCGGGCGCGGACGTGCTGATTGTGCGCAGTGAGAGGGCGAGCCTGGCGGAAATTGTGGACGCGGCCCCCATTCGGCGGACGCTTCAGCAGGTGAGAAGCTCCACAAGGCGGCATGGGGTGGTCGCTTGTAGTAGGTCGCGCCGAAAGCGGCGCAATGTTGGGTGTAGTAGTACAATATGTCTTCCATGATGGGGTTTGCGGCAATAGGCACCGCGAACACGAGCTTGTCGCGGGTGTCGTGACGCTAGTCGCCTTTAGACTTGCGTACAAACATGCAAATCTGTTGAGAGGGTCTGTCGACGGCGAGGTCACCGGTCCGGCAGCGGGCGCCGGTTTTTGCGCGACAAAAAAGTGTGTAATTGACGCACATTGCTAAGCATGCTCAGAAACGCTCTAGCAAGGAACGGGTGGCGGGCGAACACGTGAGGCCGTCGCGGAAAGTGTTGGCGGCCAGTAGGATGTCGAGGGCGACTGGCGCGGGTAGCGGGAGTCGTGTGTCGGCCGGGACGAGGCGGTGTTGCAACATTTCGAGGCCACGCCTCACGTCGGCCAGTAGTTCGCCCACCGCGATGGGTTGGCGTTGGTGGTCGCGGAAATACTTGTTGACTGCGGAAAAGTAGGGCTGCACCGAGCTCGCGGCTACTGTGCCTAGCAGGGCCAACCATGCTGTGTAGCGAATCCTAGTAGCCGGCGTCGCATGTAACGGGGCAATATTTTCCTCTGTACATAACGCGAAAAACTGGCGAAGCGCACCGTCGTAATTGGCGTACGTAGACGGCGCTAGCGAGTTGCTGAGGAGGGTGATGGCCGTAACCCCGAGCCTATCCGTCCCTAAGAGGGTTTGGAAAGTTTCAGCAATATCGGAGGACAAGGGGGCTTGTGCTGAGTTCGTCTATAGGCGGTAGCGGGGTGGGCCAGTACGGGGAGGGCGAATCGGCGGTAGTGCATGAGGGGGTGTTAGTCGAAAGGCCACGATGCTCCACGCGGGTGGTCCGATCCCCGCGCGCTTGCCGAGCCTGCCGGATAAGAAAAGGTCGCGGGACGCCGGGAAGTGCATGGTCGCGGTGGCGAGGCGATGTAAGGCGTGGTACCACGTCTTTTTTGGCCAGTAGAGGGCAATGACGGTGGCTTGGGCATGAGATTGGTCCAGTTTGACGGCGAGTGCCGGTAGGCCGGTACAAGGAGGATTGCAGTAGCTGTTTTCGCGTCGCCAGGTTGCGTCGGGAAGGCGTAAGCAGTCGACGTCATGGCATTGAGGGTCTCTCCATCGGGCGTTGAATTGCGGGAGCTGGTTGTTTAGCATGGACGCGAACCGGTCGATAGTACGGGGGCCCCACCGCTCCTGAAGGTGTGCGAATAGACGGGGATTGAGCTGCCAATCCTATGTGTCCAATTCGCGGTTGAATGTGTCCGCCCACACGTTCGCGGCCGACCGGATGTAGCGCGGGCGGATGTGGGTGTCGTTGGTGTCGAGGAGGTACCACAAGCGACGGAGTTCGGTCATCATGACGGGTGACCGGGAGGTAAGCTTGGTTAGGGCGGCGACCACTGCCGTGTTGTCCTCGCGTAGGACGACTTGTCGGCCTTTCAGTTGGGGTAGAAAAGATTCGAATGCGTGTCGAACCGCGCGAAGCTCCTTCCACGTGATGTGTTGTAGCCGGTCAGTAGCGCTCCAAAAACCACGCGCTTGGTAGTTTGAGTCGTCGTTCAGAACGGCTCCCCATCCGTAGTCGCTGGAGTCGGCGTGGAGGTAGGCGGTCTCGATGGGCTTGTAGATGGACCGACCGTTGTTTTGGTTTGGCACCGTACGCCACCACTCGAGGTCGCGTCGTAGCTGATGGGTGAGTCGCACGCGTCCCCCCGAGCCAGTGCGTGTGGCCAAAACATTGTGTAGCTCGCGTAAAAAGAAGCGTGCGGGTGCAATGGTGAGGTAGAGGAACTGGGCCTTTCCCGCGAAGGCTGCGAGTTGGCGAGTTGGTAGCCATCGGGCGTTTGAGGCCGCTCGGCCGAGCAGGGATGGCGCGTGTTGAGCGAGGGGTTGTAGTTTTGCGGGTGGGGAAACATGCCGAGCTGTAGGTCCACTGTTAAGCCTAAATGGTCGCCGACTTGCGTCGGCGTCCATACGCCTTTCTTGGGGTTGCGCTGGAGGCCTAGGCTGCTGAGTAGGGCCTCAACGCGCTGGCGAAGGAGCAACGCGTCGTGGTACGAGTCGGCCAAGAAAAGGAAGTTGTCCATGTATGGGAGCATTCGTGTACCGCGCCATCGAGCGTTCCGGAGAAAACGTTTTGACGGGCGCGCGCCTTCCGGCGTAGATGCCGGCGTAGGCGGTGGGGGCCGACGTAGGTGTTTCGTAAAGACCTGCGTTAGTTTGCAAAAGTAGTATGCCGAACCGGACCAGCCCATCGGAAGGCAAGCGAGGCGCCACAGAGTGCCGCGGTAGTTGACCGTGAGATAGTCGCGGTCTTCCTCTCGGATGCCAAGGGCGTAGTACCCGTCGGTGAGGTCTAGGGAGACAAAATAGTCGCCCGGGCGAGAGAGATGGCGAAGGTGCTTCAGGGTCTCGCAGGTCACGTTGAATGTGGAGCAGTAGCGGTTTAGTTCTCGAAGATCGATGATGAGGCGCCACTGGTTGCATCCGGGCTTTGGGACTTAAAACATTCGGGAGACGTAGCGAGGGTTGTTTGAGCGCTCCCACGCTCCGCAAGCCTCGAGTCGTGGGAGTTCCGAGTCTAGAAACTCGAGTTGGACTGGTGTAGCGTCCATCATAGAGATGCCGTGGTTGAAAGGCCCGGGGCGTGCGCCGTGCTTGAACTTGACGCCCATACCATGGCGGATCCAACTTAGGACTTGGCCGCTC
This sequence comes from Tetraselmis chui, assembly GCA_026401115.1. NCBI lineage: Eukaryota > Viridiplantae > Chlorophyta > Chlorodendrophyceae > Chlorodendrales > Chlorodendraceae > Tetraselmis > Tetraselmis chui. The sequence goes on along the minus strand of JAPMLY010001459.1, from coordinate 85,116 downwards.
GCGCCGATGCGCTCCCACTCCCGCCATCTTCGACGCACGCGATGTCGCATGAAGGAAGATGTCGGGGAGCAGGAATCGGCGCGGCGGGCCACACTATCATTTCTTGGGCGGTGGCCGTGCCGGGTCGGTCGGCTTGGCAAGAGGTGTTGGTCGGGCGGCGGCTGCTGCTGCTGCTGCTGCCTTGCGTTTGTCGGCGGCCGCTTTGCGGGCCCTTGCGTCAGGGCATGTTGGTTTGTCCGGCGTGATTTTGGCAAATGCTGCGATGGCCGCTGCCTTATTGGCAGCATGCAGGCTGACTTCAAGCGTGCGGTCGACGAACGCTTGGCGGAGCGCATCCAGTGGCCCGGAGACCGTGGTAGGGGGTGGGCGACAGAAGCGCTCTTGGGGCGATTCAGCGAAGACGTGGTCCGCATCTGTGCTTCCTTGTCCGCCCTTGGTGATGCGGAGGAAGCCCAATCGAGTACGGGCGGCCTCCACCGTCGCTGTGTGGGTGCGATGACCCGCTCTGATAAGGGCAATCGCTGCCGTCTGCTCTGCCGATAGAGGTGGGCCGTGCGACAGCGTGTCCAAACCCTCGCTAATTGCCGCGTTGGCCCAGCTGTCGAAGAAGGTATAGCAGCCGATGTGGAGGTACTCGTCGTAGGCTGCTTGGGTGCGCTTGTCGCTTAGAGCACGGGCGGTGTCGTATGTAAGTGTCCACAGACGTGGCTCCTCAACGTCGCGTGGAGGACGCTCGAGGCCGGCCGGAATGACTTCGCCGTAGTAGGTGAATTCAACGAATTCGGACGCGATGGGTTCGGTTTCGTCGTCAAGCAGGTCGATAGGTGGCTCAGGGGCCGCCTTACCACCCTCCGTCGCTAGGGTCGCGTCGGCGGGAATGGACTGTTGTTGATCGGTATTAGCGGGTGTGACTGTCGTCTGGTGGAGCTGTGCGAGCAAGGCAGCGGTAGTCGCCTAAAACTGCACATTAATCCGTTGTTCCGAAGCCAAAACTGCCGTACGAATCTGTTCGGTTGTGCGTTGTTCGATCGAGGTAGCGTGAAGGTCGGCCGCTGCGGCGGACGTAGACTGCTCAGGCTGCATGATGCGTAAATGCGTAGCAGAACGAAGGGAAGTGTTGCGTGACGCTCGAGTGCGCATGGGACGATGGTAAACTGACACCCTTCTCGACTACGAGAGTCGAGACTGCATTCGCGCGAAGCCTAGGTTGGCTGAGCGCGAAAGCAGAGAGTTCTTAGGCTCGTGGCTAGTTCTGGCTTATAAGGCGCGGGCTAGCTAGAAGGGAAGTCGTTGGTCGTTGGTTGCATCTAATTGCCGAGGCGAGGTGGTTGCCTTGCAGGAGCGACGCGCCGCTATTAACGGTAACAATAACCGCTAGTATCACTGTCCCGTACACATGGAAGTTGGATATGCAAACCTCTAGATTCGAATCAATCTGACCATAACTCTTTATCATTGTCATCACGACAATACCATTGTATCGCCGTATTTTCCCCGGACAATACAGAGTTACTAGCAAAAATAGGACACCTAAGGCGTGGATATTTAAGACGGGGACTCACTGGCCGAGGGAGAGACCCCGACCGGTACAAACCAAAATTACGCCGCACCCAGATTTTAAGAAACCTTGTTCCTAAGACAATCGTATTAATTCTCTCTACGCTGTATAACTACACCCATAGATAAGGTTCTACTATTAGTCTAAGGTTGCCAACTTAGCCTAACCAAAGTAGCACCTCACACGTGGTATCGGAGACCTAAAACAGCTAGACGAGACGAAGATGTCTAACCGAGCAGGAGAGAGTCTACCAAAGGAAGTCGATGGTCGACCAGAGGGGGCGCTTTATGGGCCGACATAGCCGACGTCGACAGATGGTGGAAGACATGCAGTGCGAGAAGGATCAAGTCCCACGATGGAGCCTCTGTCGGTACACGTCACCGAGATGCTACAACGTCTAAGTAATCGAGTTGACACTTTTTTGATTGAGCTATCTCAATTGCGTGACCACGTCGACAACGGTTTCAGACATTTATAAGGACGAGTGAGTAGAAGCCGAGAGACGGAGAATTTTCTTCGAGGAGAAAAATTGAGATCGGAGAGGACGCGAGAGATGGCGAGCATGATGCCGAACGACGTCAAACCAGCCAAGATCAAGAGCATCGCTACGACTAGCATCGATGAGCTGAGAAACTGGTTCCGACATGCACGAGGTTATCTACGGTATCACAACGTTAGCCTTGAATACCTTAGAGGAGTGTATTGGGTATATGGCTTTTTGGAAGGCCCACTATCGAAGTGGTTGTACTCCCAAGTTGCGCAGACTGGAGATGAAGTCGAAGGAGGATTTATCGGTGTTTCTGAGATGGAGAGATCTTTGATTCAGGAATTCTGCGGAAGAACACCGGCGGGACAATCGAGATTGAATTTGGACAAGGCGCGACAGAAAACCACGGTCCTAAAGTATGGGAACTATTTTTCGAGAACAATTATTGGAGCTTCCTCGCCGTCATGAAGAAGATAACGTACATGATTTCCAGCGCGGTCTAAGACCCTTGATTCATAAGGAGGTTGCCCTGAAAAACCCTAAGACCCTACACGAGGCGATTCAAGCGGCCCTGCGAGCGGAGGCAGCGGAGACCAAGATTGAGACAACCCATCGCTCGACAGGCCGGCTGAACGCCATCGACGAAGACAACGACTTTTCGGAGGCAGCGGAGGAGTTCGACAGTGAGTCGGAGGAAGATTCGCATGGCGCGACCGATGAGAAACCGCGGGAGTTGTACGAGATTCGACGCCTCACTCAAGAGGAGGTCGACAGATTAAAGAAGGAGGGCAAGTGCTTCATTTGCCACAAGAAGGGACACATCGCTATCGACTGCCCATATAGAAAGAACAAGAAGAACGACAGAACGAGGAAACCCCGGCCGGGAAAGTGAGACCTGAGTCGGCAGCTCGCGGCAAGCTGCATGATGAGGTTTCGTCTCCTACAACGACTCAGGAAGTTACCAAGACAGAAGAAGTACGAAACCCGTTACCTCAAGCAACATTGAGGCCAGTCTTTAGGAGCAAGGACTTTAGCGACTGGATGATGAATAGGGAGTATTTCCTAAAATACTCTCAAACCTACGGACCTTTCGACTAAGATGGAGCTAGTGATAATGACGGCCTTAATTCTCAAGTGGCGGAGGATTTTTGCTCTCCGGCGCGCCCATTTCAGGAGAGAGATTTACAGAAGTACCGGAGAATTTGGCTAAATGCGCCATTTAACGAATTAGAAGATTTTTCGGGCCATTATTTGCGGAGTAAACTGCTCCCTCCCCACATGAGAGCGGTTATAGTGGTTCGAAAATGGAGGGCAAAACCATGGTTCAAGCTGCTGCGGAATTTCCGACTTGTCGACGAGCTGGCGGCGAAAGAACATGTGTTTACTTGCCCTACGAATGATGGAATAGATGGAAGGAGGCAAGATGTTGGACCGACAAGATGGACGACGTAAGTTTACGTCGAGGACATTGATCGACTTCGATTTCTGCCTCAGAACCTACAAACCCCCCCGAAGACCTACTGGACTCACTCGACGACTCTTGTTACCGATGGCCGACGAGTGTTACTAGCGAAAAAGGATACTGGCATGGTCTGGTTTCTTGGTGGCAAACAGGAGATTGAAGACGCGACCCCGGAATGCACAGCAGTGCGAGCTCTTACGGAGACAACTGGATTTAAGGTGAGCGAAACAAATTTACGCCTTTTAGGAACGGAGTCTTCCGGACAGAATAAGCGCTACGTGTATATCGCTCGCGTTCGACCCGGATCGATACCGGACGCTACGTCAACTTCTCGGGCAGTATGGGCTATCTGGAAGGAACTAATTTCGGCACGTCGTACCGGTTATCTAGTTCGTGGAGATATGCAATTCCCCCTTCGTTATGAGAATTTTGGAAAACCGATCGACGGGTGGATGAACAAGAATGTCCGACTAGATGATAGTGTTCATGGGACGCTACACGTATCCACAACCCAGTCTGGAACGAGTATGTTTGTGTTGGAAGGCACCTTACGCGGACATCGATGCCGTATTTTGGTTGACTCTAGCGCTTCGATAAATTTCTGCAAGGCTGAGTGGGTACGGGAGCATCACATTCCGACGGTATCTGGAGAAAAATCCCGGGTAAAATTGGCTTATAATAGTACACCTACGACTCGCCAGCGACTACGGAATGAAGTGCTTACAAGAGGGACCCTGGACATACGTTTCGACGCAATTATGACAGAAGTGGATAAATTCGACATCATCCTCGGTCAACCTTGGTTACAAGCCGTCAACCCGCATATAGATTGGTCTACTAAAGCGATTCGCGACCGTAAAACTGGCGAAGCTATGGTGTCTGGCGACGAGTACACCGTACATGTGGCAGTACATCACTTGGAAGCGGATGCGATGGCAAAGCTACTTAGACAACAACCAGTTGACCTCTTCGTGATTGGGCCACGAAAAGTACATGACGCGGTCGACGACATCAGTACCGATCAACAACCCGAGTGGACGACTTCGTTACGAGATTCCTTGAACGAGTTTACGGACATCATTAAGGAGCCTGGCGGTGTACCGCCATCGCGCGAGTGCGACTTTGAGATAAGCTTGGAGTGCGATGAACCACCTAAGGAGCGAACATACCGTATGTCACCGGCAGAACTCCGAGAGGTTCAGGTACAATTACAAGATTTACTCGCAAAGGCTGGATTCGTCCGCCTAAACCTCCGTACGGTGCCCCGATTTTATTTGTACGCAAGAAGGATGGTACCATGCGTATGTGCGTAGACTATCGGAAACTCAACGACCTTACGAGGAAAGACCGTACACCGTTACCCCGGATTGATGAATTACTCGACTCGCTATGTGGGGCTCATTACTTCAGTACGCTGGACTTGTATAAGGGTTGTCCCAAGTACGAGTTAAGGAGCGCGACATATTTAAGACAACATTCCGAACTCATTACGGATTGTTCGAGTACTGCGTTCTACCATTTGGACTCTGTAACGCCCCACTTGGATTCCAAGCAATGATGAATAGAGTTTTGGCCCCGTATCTTGGCAAGTTGTGCGTGATATATCTAGACGACGTGCTGATCTATAGTAAGACGGCCGATGAACACCTCGAGCATATTCGACTCGTGTTAGACACGAGGGCTGCAGCGACACCAGTTGCATATCAAACTCTCCAAGTGTTACTTCGGACGATCGAGCGTCAACTTCCTGGGACATGTGGTGGAAGCTGGACCAATCCGAATGGACCCCGGCAAATTGGAGGCAATACAAAATTGGCCCCGGCTGAAATCTGTGACAGAAGTACGTGGATTTCTGGGACTTGCTGGATATTACCGGAGGTCTATCAACCAATTCGCAAACCTAGCAACCCCCTTAACGGATCTGACCAAGAAGACACCGGAATTTCGCTGGACCCCTCAAGCCCAGTCAGCATTCGAGCAAGTTAAACACGCGATGGTACGTGCACCAGTCCTTGTAATTCCTGGCACTTCCCCTAATGCAAGGTACACAATGTACACGGATGCTTCCGGATTTGCAGTAGGAGCAGTGCTGCAACAAGACCAAGATATTGGACTACAATATGTTGCGTACCATGCTCGAAAGATAAACAAGCATGAGGTACACAAACCGGTCCACGAACAAGAGCTACTGGCAGTTCGCGACGCTCTACTTAAATTCCGTTGCTACTTAGATGGCGCGGCGGGATTTACAGTAATTACGGACCACAACACGTTGCGACACTTCTTTCGGCATCGCGATTTGTCTACTCGACAGGTGCGATGGCTACAAGTTTAAGCGCCTTATCGACAACACATGGACATCGTGTACAAGAAGGGAGCAATCAACCATGCAAATGCCTTGTCTGGCCGACCTGACCTGAAGGACTCATTACATAAGCGGCAACTGTTACGCGATTGGACCAACGACGAAGCAGAACGCGAGTTACACGCGCAATTTTTTCCTTGGAATCCCGGTTACATCCTGACTTTTGACTTCATACGGAAATCAAATACGCTTATAACTCGGATAAATACTTGCTTGCCTGGAAATCTCTGCCTACCTATCTGGTATGTCAATCAAGTGGACTCTTGTATGCCTATGGGGCAAGACTATATGTGCCGAACGTCACTACATTGCGATCAAGAGTAATGTACGAAGTACACGACGCACCGACCGCGGGACATCATGGTATTATTAGACTATTGGCAACAGTGACCCGAACGTGTTTGTGGCCTAACATGAAGCGGACAATACAACACTATGATGTGTTACATGCCAACGTAACAAGGCAGCGCGACACAAGCAATGTGGACTCCTGCAATCGCACGAGGTACCGACCAGGCCCTTTGAACACGTATCGCTTGACCTGATTACGAGCCTTCCTGAGTGCGACGGGTATGATGTTGTGGTGGTATTCGTCTGTATGCTTACGAAACGGACGATTGTCGAGCCAATTACAAAACCGATTACTGGGGAGCAATTAGCGAAGGTTGTGCACCGCGCTGTTTTCGGACATTTTGGCTTACCACGGAAATTGATATCCGATCGAGATCCCCGGTTTATGGGAGAATTCTGACAAACCCTATTTAGGGCTCTTGGCACCAAGCTTAATACTTCTACGAGCTATCATCCTCAAACAGATGGCCAAACCGAACGAGTAAATCAGACATGGGAGCAAGTCATACGATGCTACGTGCACCCCTTGCACGACGACTTGGTTCAACACCTTACCAACGTGGAGCTTGCGATCAACGCAGCGGTTTCTACGTCGACGACTATGTCTCCATTTAAGGCGACGCTGGGATTCGAGCCGACATTTTCAAGGACGGCTATATTTGAAGATAACGAGCCTAGCCGTACTTTACCTGAGCAAGTAAAGATTCTGGTCGAGATGCACAGATTTGCCCACGACTGCGTCAAAGCAGCCTAAGCACATATGCAAGATGCTGCAAATCGGCACCGGTTACCAGTACCTTTACAGTTGGCGACAAAGTTAAGCTCAAGGCAACAAATCTGCGATTTGTACAACAGCCATGGTCAAAACTACGCGACCGCTACATTGGACCGCTTCTTATTACGGAGGAAGTTTCCCCGGTTGTATTTCGGCTTAAGCTACCCCCTGGAATACGGATTCATGATGTAGTACAGTCTAATGAAAAAATGGAACTCAGACACAAAACATGCCGACAATGCGCAGCCAATTCCGATTGTGCACGATGCGAAGCGATTTGAAGTCGACCAAATATTCGACGTGGCTTTTAACTCCAATAGCACGGGACTTTTGTTCAAAGAAAGCAGGGCGGCACCTTTTAACGTACCTAGCGAGGACGCTTGGGAGCCCATGCGAGGAGTTAACCACTTCAACATCTTTTCCGAATTCCTTCGAACGGATGTTTATCGAGAGTTTTCTGCGACTCTTGACTTAGTCAGACTTCGCGACCGCTGGCATGCAAGAACCCCCAAGATACCAAGACCCAGAGTACTGCACTGCGAGGACGCTGGTGCTTAAGGAGGGGAGAGTGTCATATCCTAGCCCATTTAGCTAAAGCCACTGTTCGAATAAGGGAGAAACGAGAAATACCGCTACTTCTCGGTACGGGTACTGTAGCGACCCATGTTCGAATGACAGATATCGACTAAAAAGAGAAATCGTTATTTCTCCCGGCGGGAGAAACGGCGCCAAATCGGGAGAAATGACCCCCTATTTCTCCCGCTGGAGCGCCATTTCTCCCGCCGGGAGAAATAACGATTAGTACTTAACCCTTTAACATCCCTTGTCATGTCATCGCCCTCGACCCATCGCGCCCCCGCCGTCGCGCTCCATACACGAAGCGGCTGCTCACCATCGCCCTCGCTCTCACCGCCCCCGGGCCATTCCCTCCCACGCCCTCGCCACCCGAGCCCCCCCTAAGGCCTCCCCCCCCTAGCGTCGACGTCCGCGGGCCAGTTTGCGCGCGTGCGCGTGCGTGTGGCGAACGTATTGCCATGGCCGAGGCGCTTGCCGAGCTTGCCGCTGTGGCTACCGAGGAGCCACCCGTCGAAGCCAGCGCCGCTGCACATGCCGCACCTGCGACGGCGGTGGGCGGGAAGCTGGAGGTCGTGCGTGCTCGGTGGAACTACAAGACCGCGGAGTCTGTCGCGGCGGTCGCTGCGTATGTGGCGTCATCGCGTTTCAAGTTCGAGGCGCTGCCGGCGCTCCACGCCAAGATCGGGCGCGAGTACTCGGCGGAGCTGCGCAGGATGGCGAAAAAAGGCGAGTGGCCCTGCGAGAAGAGGCACCCCACTGCCGAGGAGTCTATCGCGGAGCGTACTACACGTTGCAGTCCTGCCGGGGTGTGGGATAAAGCCAAGTCGCTGCTGGCTGACGTCAACAACGCCGTGACTCCGTGCTTGATGGCGCACGTGAAGGAGGAGAGTGGCAAGTTGGTCCCTCGCTCGGGCGTGATGCCGCGAGACGTCGTCGTTGCGACCAAGGTGGACTATTGGGGGACTACCCGGACGAGCAAGCAGAAAGAGAAGAATCCGGACGCGACCATGCCTGCGTCGTGGACCAACGATGCTTGGGAAGTTTTTTTAAGGTTCGGCTGGCCTGCCGGTGACGGCTGCATCGCGGAGTTGCAGCCGCTCGCGTGCGCGTTGTCGGAAAGCGCCGACTCTACTGTCGTCCCTAATGTCGTTGGCAGAGTGGAGCAACGCCGCCGGCAGCACGCAGCAGCGGCACTAGAAAGTACAGGCAAGTCCGTTGAGGACGTGATCTGCTTAGACAATAGTGCAAGTGCCGAAGCCGACACCACGCAGCAGTCCCCTAGCGTTGCTGTGTTGGCTGCTGTGCGACAAGTGAATGACAGTTTGGCTATCGCCAACGAACAGAACCGGCTCCGGACACTTCTGCAATACGCAGATGACACCCCAGAGCGCAAGAGATACAAGTCAGAGCTGATCAAGCTCGGGCAGCGCACCGCGAATTACACTGCGGCCCCTGAGGCAGCACCCCCGGTGGAACCCCAAGCACCGCCCATACCTTCCCCCACATGCGGAAATGATGGCACATGATGCAAGCGATGATGGGAGCAGTTGAGCAGCAATAAGTATTATGGTAGGCTTTTTTCTCATAAATTATGCATCCTTTGCCTCTGTCTATGCTTCACACCAATTATGCATTTCCATTGTTTCTTGTTGAACGCGCAACAATCAATGCAACATGTAAATCTGATTTTACATATTATATATCCTTTTCCTCTGTCTGTGTCATGCACCAATTATGCATGGACGCATTGTTTCTAGATGAATGCCCTCAGCTCGTGGAAGGGTTCAAAACGCTTCAAGGGGTTCTTCAAGTCACTTCTGGCGGGCCTTCAGTCTGAAGTCTTGACCTGAATTAAGGATGTATTTAGTTCAGGACCTGAATTCAGCTAAACAACTGAACTGAAGTCACTTCAGCCTGAAATCAGGTCCTGTAGTCTCATCTGAATTCATGCCTGAACACTGTTCAGCTGAATTCAGGCTGAAGTCCCTGAATTGACTTCAGTTCAGTCTGAATTCTCAGATTCGGACTTCAGCACAACCCTGGTTTTTTTTCCTCATAGTTTTTCCCCTTACTCTGATTGGTGGTTTCCACAAATTTGTTTTGTGAGCTAGCCCCCTAGGTGGAACCCCAAGCACCGCCCATACCTTCCCCCACATGCGGAAATGATGGCACATGATGCAAGTGTTGATATCGGCCATAATGTAATAATATTTTACATGTTTTGCTTTGCGGCAGCCTCTCTAGCTGCAGCCACCGTTTGCATCCACAATAAAGATTTAGAACGCTTCACAAAACTACAGTGCTCAATCAATCTGCATCTAGCTTCGTCATAACCTGATTCCGTCTCTGTGACAGTGTCAGGTTCTTCTGCAGATGAAAAAAGGCCACTTGCATACGTTGTGTCATCAGTCAGGCGGATGACACGGGGGGTCCCGTCTGGGTTGGTAATCAGCTTGTATGATGTCTGCGGGAAACACACCGGGCGCGGCGAGCGATCACTAATAGAGTACTTGACACAGCGTCGACAACGCAGAGGCATGCATCATAGGTTGGGTTGCCCATACCTTTTGATTCAGCAGCCTCACAGCATAGGCGGACTTGCGTAAGTCGTTTTCATCCTTTGTTGTCCATTCACTCAGTAGGGTGCCGTGGTCCGACAACCCGTCCCAGTCCAACAACATGTTGTGGATTACACAACATGTCTTAAACACAGCTGTGATTTTGGCCTCACTGCGCAAACAAAACCATGTTCAATGATATGTATATATAATTAAATGATACGATGCAGCATGCATGCATACACCATCACACCTTGCTAGGGTCGACGGCACCCGCAGAATTATGAAGCGCTGCTTCAAGATTCCAAAGACGTCCTCCGCATCCTTTCGGACATGCTCGCACCTGGAACCATCATTGACATTTAATTATACATTTCATTGCTGCTCACCATCACATAAGGCGCATACATGGCTACACCGAACATGGCGACTCACCGCTTGCTCCAGTAATATGTGGCAGGGTTACCCTCCTTTGTTGCCGTCTTGTAGCCACATATAGTAACGCACCAACGGTGATACCCACCGTCGCACAATATCCATGCCCCCTTCTGAGTATAACCCTCGCCATTTGATGTGTACATTGGATATTCATATTCAAGGTATGCATTGTCATTCCTAGCTTTGGATATGGCTGCATCCATACGGGCCATTGTCTTATCATTCTTCGACCCAGGGTACGGGCCATTCACACACAAGACTCTACGGGCGTGGTTGCTGGTAACATTATAAGCCACGGTGGGGTACTGCTCCTTGCCTTTGTACAGTGGCATCAGCGGGGCAGGACAATTGTCCCATGCCAGATGAACGCCATCCATACTTGCAAAGCACCCAGGCAGGCCTAGGAGGCGGTAAACCTGCTCACACAAGGGCAGCTCATCCTTGTCTGGCAGATACACATATTTGTCATAATATGTAGCCACCATCCAGTTAGTGAACGCATGGAAAAAAGGGTTCAGCTGTCCATTTGAAACACCGCATTCCAGAGACACGGAACTGATGGGACAACCAACAGCCATTATCTTAAGAGCTCCCATAATCTTCAATGCCAGCGGCGTAGCACGAGCACCTTTCTTTTTCTTTCTTTCGTCAGTAAATTCTCCTGCGTATCCAATGGGAGAAGGGCATGGGAGTGTTGCAACTTTCATACAACAACATATCATGTACAACACTAAGGCATATCTCCACATCATACAACAACACAATGGCTAGCGCAACAGGGGCACAATATGATCGCACCTGATGCATATGCATCTTGCAGGATGCCTTCAAACACGGGGAACGGGACACGGAAAGTGCGGCGGAACTCTTTGTATAGGGTGCTGGTCTCATCATCACCCCAGTGTTCCACTGTGTTCAAGAACTGTGTTTCAAAGCTGCATGGGGTACCGTCAGTTCGGATCCGCCATTTCTGAGCCCCCCTCAGCCAGAAGAACCTGGCCTTGGGAGTAGCCCGGTCTGGCCGTGTGCCACCCTTCCCGCCTTGTCGCAGGGTGGGCGATGCTGCCAGCCACGCCTCACGGCGGCGGCGGTGCTTCCTCCGCCGCAGGTGCCAATGTGCGACAGTCGTCGCGACAATGGCAGCGGCCGCCAGGCTTGCGAAGTCCACCGCGTCGTCTCCATCTGCTGCCGCGGCGACCGGTAGAACGTAGGCGACCAGAAAGCCTACGGCCGACAATGCACACAAGCGGCGCATCTCCGCTGCCGCAGCTCGTGGCTCGCACTTGCAATGGCAAAGGCAGGGCGGGATGCGGTGGGGCGGTGGTGCGTATGGCTAAAGAGCTGGCGGTGGCGGTGGAACGCCGAGCAATGACGGCAAAGCCGTCGCGCCTCCTGTACTTTAATGCGCGCAATACTGTATTTCTCCTGCCGGACCGGAATCTGTCATTCGAACAGACCCCGTACGAATTGCGGGTACCCGTACGTTATTTCTCGGGCGGCAGTACTCGGGCTGATTTCTCCTCCCGCATTTCTCCCTTATTCGAACAGTGGCTTAAGTGCTAGTATCCCACATTATTTTTTTCCTCTAAATAGTACCGGTAGTCCAGTATCTTAGCGATATCCAATGACTATTTTATTGTCATCACGGCAGTACCATTGTATCGCCGTATTTTCCCCGGACAGTACAGAGTTACTAGCAGTATCTCTTCTAGATAGTTCGTCTCTAGATAGTTCTAAGATGTTGTGCGATAAGGTTAGATAAACGGTGAATATAATCTACGATAATCTGTATCGCTAGTAATAGTTTGGTTAGTTAGCTGGGAACACAAGCTACATGTCCAAAGGTTGTTTCTAGAATGCTAGTTTTGCGAATGGCGTAGCTAAAAGCAAACCTAGTTTTTCAAAGACACGCAAAGGCACATAGTACTCCTCTTAGAGGCACAAAAATACCGGTATTTAGGATGCCGATAATCAAATATGGGGAATAACAATTTCAATACGTTAGAGTATTGGAAATAGTATCTAGTAGAGTAGTGACCTTTTGTGCAGGATGCGCGCATATGGATCACTCGCGCTAGATAGGGCTATGAATAGTAGCTCCTAGTAGGTGACTCGCAAGGGAGTCACAATTTTCTGTGTTAGCACAAGTGCGCGCCCGTTGGCGCACACTCCCTTGCACTTGCCTACACTACAACCCCAAGGTCCGCAGCCGTCGCCCAGCACCTCCTCAAGCCTGCTACCGTTGTTGCAGCACCCCTCACACGTGTCGTCACACTGTGTTTGCCCGAGCCTACCCGTTGGTAGCGCTTCGGCCTATCCCCTTGCGATTCACCTACCGTGAGCTACTATTTATAGTCCTATCTAGCGCGAGTTGTGATCCATACTATGCGCGCATCTTGCGCGAAAGATCACTACTCTACTAAATATTATTTTCAATACTCTAATGTATTGAAACTATTATTCCTCTTACTTGATTATCGGCATCCTAAATGCCGGTATTTTTGTGCCTCTAATAGGATTTCTACTAGTGCATTTCGCGCGTCTTTGAAAAACAAAGATTGCTTTTAGCCACGCCATTCGCAACACTAACATTGTATTTGACATTGTGGCACATGAGGGGTGAAAATTACATGGGTGGCATGTTCCTGCCCCGTAAAACAATAATGACTCGTCGGCACCGAAAAGGAGTCGTCGTACATGAAGTCTCCCATATGACTCTACTGTAGAGGTTTTGTAATTAGGTATGGTACTTCTCCGTGTACCGGCGGCGGAAGCGACGGGCGCGGGCCGTAACCGAGCAGGTGGTCGTCCAAATGAAGCGTTTCAAGGCACGTTGGACTCGTCGTGACGAGAGCTACACAATGGTGTGTCTCTTCTCTATATCCGAGGTGCGTTGAGCTACCGTGAAAACCACCAATCGGTAGCAATCGAGCAAACCGGACTTTGCAGGGGAGGTTTCGGGACCGGCGTGAGCGCTACCAACGGGTAGGTACGGGCCAAATCACTTTTACGCAACGTTCGGAGGAAGCCGCAACAACGGATGAGTACCTTGTGAGCGGATCAACGGACTTCGGGGAAGTAGCAGCAATCTTCCAGAAAAGTACGGGTACGTGAAGCCAAAAACGAAAAGACGGCGCTAGCGGTAACGAAGCCGGTGGTTAGCCAAATCAAGCAAGCAAAAGCTCTTGGTACTCGTCTTGGCGAGTTCCACACGACGGTGTGGCTCGCTTCCAAATATGAGGTGCTTCACGCTAGTCCAAAAGCAGCCAATCGGTAGCAATCGTATGTAAACCGGAAGTTACATGGAAGTTTTCGGGACGGGCGAGAGCGCTACCAACGGTAGGCACGGGCCAAAACACGATAAATTACGTTCAGATGGTTAAGTGGCAACGCTTGAGTAGCTTGTGAGGTGTGAGCGAGACAACGGACCACGGACAAGTAGCAGAAAAAGTACGGGTACGATAAGTCAAAAAGAAGGCGACGGCGAGGGTCGTAACGTAGCGAGTGGTTAGCCAAATGACGCAAACAAAAGCTCTTGATACTCGTCTTAGCGAGCTGCACACGACAGTTTGACTCGCTTCCGGATGTGAGGTGCTCCACGCTAGGCCAAAAGTGGACAATTGGTTGCAATCTTGCAAAAGTTCCGTTGTACGGGATGGGCCGAAGCGCTACCAACGGGTAGGCTCGGGCAAGCACAGTGTAACGACACGTGTGACGGGTGCTGTCACAACGGTAGTAGACTTATTAAGGGGGTGCGGATCAACGGTTTCGGACCTTGAGGTTGTAGCGTAGGCAAGTGTAGGGGAGTGTGGGCCACCGGGCGCGCACTTGAGCTAACAACGAAATTTGTGACTCCCTTGCGAGTCACCTACCACGAGCTACTACTTATAGCCCTATCTAGCGCGAGTCGTGATCCATACTATGCGCGCATCTTGCGCGAAAGATGACTATTGTACTAAATATTATTTTCAATACTCTAATGCACAAAACTATTATTTCCCTTACTTGATCATCGGCATCCTAAATGCCGGTGTTTTTGGGCCTCTAATAATAGGATTACTATGTGCCGTTTGCGTGTCTTTCAAAAACAAAGATTGCTTTTAGCTATGCCATTCGCAAAACTAACAATTCCGACACGCCGCGAACGAGGTCAGGCGATTCAAAACACCACCACGAAGTACACATGCGACACGGAAAATTCGAGCAAACTTGTCAAGTATATCGAGGGCAAGTCGACCCATTGTTAACGCCTGCGACAATATATATATTATTATACAATCCACACGCTCGTTCACACTTCCGCAAACCAACGGTATCACCAACGACATCAAGCAACACTCGTCGCGACGACCCAATTTGTACTTACCACCAGAATATGGAGGCCACAACATCCGTAGAACAGTACGGAATCGATCCTTCAGCCTTGCTCCAACACACAAATTGTAGTCGAAGCGCCGACCAAATTGTAATCCAGTAGCTCCTTGTTGACAAACTTCCCGAATAGGTAGAAGTAGAAGTAGAAGAAGGCGCCCGCCGGCGGCGCAGCGGCGGCGGCCCCGGAGGGGGGTGCGCTCGCATGCCCGTCGGCATCCCCTCACCTCCCCGTGGTGGGCGCTAGAAACCCCGTAGCCGTGCCAAGCATGGCACGGTAAGGGGCTAAGAGGGCCGACAGCTCGATCCGCGGGATCAGGAGCTGTCGGAAAAGCCATGTACATAGGGCTTTTGAAAAAAACATTTCTGTGCAATACCGGCACCAAGATCTCCCGCTCGGTCCGTCCGATATGTTTTTCCGCGTACAGATACTACTAAGAACAGTCCTACCTCAAGGGGTTGGGACATGTACTTCATGACCGTTTGATTGCGAGGAGGGTACGGCCGGATCTGCGGTGGGAGGCGGGTGTTGGAGCTGGTGGTGGACTGCCGGGAAGCAGCGCCAGGAAAGGGCGCTCGCTAGCCGCCGACCATCCATGTGCCAGTCGACACTTCTCACGGGGGAGGCAAGACATGGCACATGCCGGTGGCCGGTCGCGGGCGGAGGAGCGGCTATGTGAGGCGGCGGCGATCCTCAGGATCAGCCGCCGCCGGAAAGCCCTGTACGGAGGGATTTTAAGAAAATTAAACTAATGTCCGTACCCGGCGTCGAGCTAGTTGGGGAGCAGCACCAGGGTAGGGCGCTCACTAGCGAGCCGCCACGCCGACGGGATACATCTCCCGAGGGGGGAGGAGTAAGCTTGGGCGGCAAGGAGGCATGTCGCGACGGAAGGAGCGACAAGATCTGGCGACGACGACCCTCCGGGTCGGTGCCGCCGGAAAACCCCGTACGGAAGGTTTTGTCTAATTTCCGTGCACCCGCGGCCCGACGGATCTGGCTACGGCGACCTAACCCCCCCCCCCTCCTCGATACCCACTACCGGATAGACGAGACCCTTGCGGGGGGGGGGCGGGTGAGCGCGGAGGCCCCAACCTCAACAAAGTCTACTAGGTGGACGCGCGATCAGAGGGGGGAGGGTACGGACGCAGGCCGGACTGCCTCACAGGTACCAGGGTACCAGACAGAGAAAAAACCGGGGAAATGAGCGGGGAAAATTCAGGTGCGGAGGCAGGAGCGCCCATTTCTATGTCTATGTATCTCGGTCCCCCCCACATGCCCTCGAGGTGACGGGGGACCTCGACAAGGAGGACCGTCGCGTCGGCGGATGCGGCGGCGACCTTGGCGGGGCTTACGGGATGGGGCGGCGGGATCGACGAGCGACCACGCGAGGAGGGGTTTTTTGACAGACTTTCCCCTCCTATCTTCGGCAAGACCGAAGTCACGCGGGAGCTAGATTAGGCTGGCCCATCGTCCCTCCCGAACGCCGACCGGCCTCGGCCGGTCGGCACCCCAGTTCGGTGGGAGCGGGCCGAGCATCGTGAAGGTCGAGCAGCAGTTTAGTTTTGCATTTCTCGACAAGTGGATTTATTTTTAGATCTGTTTTTCTTGATTACAAAATTATTATTACGCTGTTACTGTTTAGGCGGGGGGACTGTGGCAATTACTGCGGTTGCTTACAGTTTTGACCCCCGAGGAACGTCGACACACATTGCAGATAGGTGTGTCGATAGGTGTACCTTGTCGAAGAGACCCGGGCCCAACTTGCTAGTAAGTCATGAAAGGCAAAGTAGAGTGGCCCGAGAGACAACAGTTGGTCTTGTTTGCCGGCACATGTTGTGAACAATTTCAATTTCAATTAGAAGTAGAAGTATTGCTGACTGAGTAGAAGTACTATTGTGGTAATTTAGTACAAGTATTGCTATAGTATTGCTTTAGTAGTAGAAGTGAAAGTAGAAGTATTGCTGACTTAGTATGGATGACGAGGTACGTGGGAGTACTGGATGGCCCATAACCTATTGAAGGAAGGAGCGTAGAAAGGATGGTTACAATGCTTTAAGTTCCACATTTATACCTTAGAGCCGCACGTACTAAAATTAATAATATTGCGATTATCTCCAAAACGCTTCTTGGACCGTTAGATCTATAATCCAACGGTCACTATTGTGAGATCCCCATGGTGGGCACGATAATGGACACAACCGTACGTAGTACTCCGGGGGAGTCTTGGCCCTACTATCTTGCCAATCGTGGATATACTGCGGGAGCATGTTGCTCGGACAGTACGGGGAAATATGTATGAGATGTATCCCCAACGGATGCCGACTTTAAGCGCGGTACTTGGTTACGGCGTACGACTCCGGACACGGAGGTGCGGGTTCGATTCCATGTGATGGCATTTCCGTGTAACCGTGCGACAGGTTATGGGCCCTCCGTGATGACGCAGGTTATGTAGGGTTTGACCGGAGTCGATGGGATAGTGTCCATTACGGGGAGTGTTGTGAGATCTCCGTGGTGGGCATGATAATGGACACACCCGTACGTTGTTCTCCGGGTGAGTCTTGGCCCTGCTATCTCGCGGGTAGTGGATGTAGTGCGGGAGCCCGTTGCTCGGGCAGTACGGGGGTATATATATGAGATATATCCCCATCGGGTCCCGACTTATAGGCGCGGTACTTGGTCACGGCGTAAGGCTCCAGACACGGAGGTGCCGGGTTCGATTCCCGGTGATGGCATTTCCGTGTAACCGTTTGACAAGTTATGGGTCCTCCACGCTTCCACTGCGTCAAATCCCCATGGTGGGCACGATAATGGAAACAATCGTACGTTGTACTCCGGGTGAGCATTGGCCCTACTATCTCGCCACAAGTGGATGTACTGCGGGAACCCGTTGCTCGGGCAATTCAGGGGTATATATATGAGATGTATCCCCAATGGGCACCAACTTTTAGGCGCGGTACTTGGTTAGGCTCCCCCTCATAACCCTTCGATAGGCTATGGGCCCTCCACGTATGACGAGGGTTGCTAGGGTTTGACCGGAGTTGATCGGATGGTGTCCATTAGGGGGAGTGTTGTGAGATCCCCGTGGTGGGCATGATAATGGAGACAACCGTACGTTGTACTCCGGGGGAGTCTTGGCCCTACTATCTCTCCAATAGTGGATGTGCTGCGGGAGCCCGTTGCTCGGGCAGTACGGGGGTACATATATGAGATATATTCCCATCGGGCACCGACTTTTAGGCGCGGTACTTGGTTACGGCGTCCGACTCCGGACAAGGAGGTGCCGGGTTCGATTCCCGGTGATGGCATTTCCGTGTACCCGTTTGACAACAACTAATGGAAGCTAGACGCGCGCCGTTGCGAGATTATCCTTAGGTTTAACAACAAGATGACGCGCCCGCTCACACCGCCAAAAGTACACAAGCTTGGTTGCATAGCCAATCGGGTTTTACATTGATGAAAGGGCCGACGACCATCCTGGATCTGTCGTGGATAGAACACGTCTGGGGCATAGAAGCAAGGCAAGTGCAAGGGATGACTGACTTCCGTGTAAAAAACTTCGAGGACGCGGTTTTCGAGGAGCGGGAAAAGTTGGCACATTCGGCCATGCGAGCATTGTACACGTCAATTCGGCGCAGGCTTAAAGGTTGCCTTGCCGTGAAGAGCGGGAGCACAAAATGTCATTGGGTGCTACGCCGCTGCGTTAAGTGTCTCACGAAAACAACTTCGCGATGACCACCAATGCCAAGTCCCACAGCGGGTGATTTTTGAATCGCCTTGACTTTGCTAGTGTGGGCTAGGGACAAAGCGGCGTTGATCTAAACGTCTGCGAGTGTCTAGAGAACTTCGGTTGAAGGTGGGATATCCCGCAATTGCACACACCTCGCTGGACCTCAACCGCGACGCGGCTCCAAATCCAATACAAGGGATGCACCAACCATTCACGCGGGCCGACGTAATTGCAACTTGTGTTAGACTTCACGCACGTCGGCAGCTTCATAAAGAAGTAGCCCAACGAAAATGTACATGCGCGTCGGTGGCTCGCAAGTGGGTGCGTACATTCGAGGACACGGGTGACGTTTTCGACAAAGCTCGCTCGGGGAGGCATGAACGGGGACTTGCAAGTCCACCGGTACGAGAGGTTCTCAAGGCGTGCATTCTCGACGTCATGCGTGACATGCACCGCCATCGCGAATGAATTAAATGCTGGTATGGGGCTGTCTGTGGGCAAGGATACCGTGCCGAATCTTGTGAAAGCAAATGTGGCTCGGCGCCTTCGCCCGAAAAAGAAGCTCATACTTACTGCATCAGCGAAATGCAAGCACGTCCAATTTGGCCAGCAATGGGTTAACATTAGTTGGACAAACGTGGCTTTTCGGACTCTAATATCTTCAAGCTATGCCCCAAAGGCGCAGTCGACAAGCGGAGGGTCTTGTTTTAAGATGATCGACCCACAATGCCAGCATATCGAAGCTGCACGAAATATTACGGCTATGCCGGAGCAACTGAATGGAGCAATATCGGCTTGCTCATCACAACGGGTGCCACGGGATTCACGAGCGAGAGCAATGGGGTGACTGCCAAGGTCTATGGGAAGTTGTTGGAAGAGAAGCTCATCCCGGCATACCGAAAACTAATAGAAGCTAGACCCGCGCCGTTGCGAGATCATCCTTGGGTTTAACAACAAGATGACGCGCCCGCTCACACCGCCAAAAGTGCACAAGCTTGGCTGCATAGCCAATCGGGTTTTACATTGATGAAATGGCCGACGACCATCCCGGATCTGTCGTGGATAGAACACGTCCGGGGCATAGAAGCAAGGCAAGTGCAAGGGATGACTGACTTCCGTGTAAAAAACTTCGAGGACGCGGTTTTCGAGGAGCGGGAAAAGTTGGCACATTCGGTCATGCAAGCATTGTACACGTCAATTCGGCGCAGGCTTAAAGGTTGCCTTGCCGTGAAAAGCGGGAGCACAAAATGTCATTGGGTGCTACGCGGCTGCGTTAAGTGTCTCACGAAAACAACTTCGCGATGACCACCAATGCCAAGTCCCACAGCGGGTGATTTTTGAATCGCCTTGACTTTGCTAGTGTGGGCTAGGGACAGAGCGGCGATGATGTAGGCGTCAACTTCGGTTGAAGGTGGGATGTCCTGCAATTGCACGCACCTTGCTGGACCTCAACCATGACGTGGCTACAAAACCAATACAAGGGATGCACCAACCACTCACGCGGGCCGACGTAATTGCAACTTGTATTAGACTTCATAAAGAAGTAGCCCAACAAAAATGTACATGCACGTCGGAGGCTCGCAAGTAGGTGCGTAGTTTCGAGGACACGGATGACGTGTTAGACAAAGCTCACTCGGGGAGGCATGCACTGACAAAGTACATGGGTGATACATAATGATAAGTTAAACACACTCTACAAGACACTGAAGGTTATTTCACATTCAACAATGTCTCATCCTCGTCTATCACATGACACCTTCCGCGTCCCAATTATGACACGCGCCCACCACATGGTGAGCACACGCCAACCACTATTCACGCCAACCACCAACCACGCTCAGCAACCTACCACTATCAGCACCCATATCTATTGCACTGCTGAATGCCTTATCATCTAGATATGATGAGTCACAACTGTCCTATCACAGCGACACTCCTACTGGATATCAACATTACGGAGTAGCAACTTGACTATCTTCTTTAACAATGCTTTTCAACACTTCATTTGGCGCATGTTACACGTGGACAGCGGGGACTTCAGCCCTACCATAGCAGCCGGTCTAGCACGGCGCAAGCGGGTGGCCACCATCCTCACCATGATCAAATGGGTGTTCGCGGTAGTCGAGTCCCTTCAGGTCCCTCACGTGCCAGGGGAACCTGCTTTCAGATGGGAAGTGATCTACGCGTACGTTGTGCGGCTATATCACACCGACATGGAGGGACATGATTTGCCTCCGGTGTTTGACCAGTTTTGGGGGCCTATGGTGGCGCGGCTCGCCGAGCTGCTTGATCACGGTGTGGAGCCATATCTTCATGACGAGATGCATGAGCAGTTGAGGTGTGCAGCTCCCGGTCGGCTGAACCACTCGTGGATCCACGAGCTTGCCCAAGACAGCGGACTACCGGCGACCCGCAGGACCAAGTTCAACCGTTCCCTCCTATGCCATGGGACGGACCACCCCACGACCGATCACGGCAGCCGCCCCATCACCATTCCGTGCCCATGCTGCGGGAACATGCATGCCCTATCGGGTCCGTTGAAGATGGCATGCCTCAAGTAGGGGCACCCGGTGGGGCCCCGCTGGAGCTCCGGGTCCCCAAGGTTTCCTGGTCTGAGTTCTACGCTACCCTCTGATTACCGGGCTGGTGCGGTTCTGCTCGTACTAGCTTCAGTATTTTGAGACCAATGTGAGCGTGTCTTGCACGTGTGAGCCGCAACGGGTACCACACTCGCAGAGGCGCTGGTGGACCTGCCCCGTGAGTGGGGGTGGGTAGGATTGATGACACGACACCTTCGTATCTCAAGTTGATGTGCCGGGAGATGGCGGTCGCGGTGGGATTGCTCCCCCCACGTGGCGAGGAGGCGCTGCTGAGTGACTTGCTAGACTTCATGGCCATGGATTGTGGAGTGGTGCGTCGGCGATGCAAGCACACGCAAAGGTGGCACGTGGAAATGGGGCTATTGAACGGGGCGCCTCCCATCCTCACTCTGTCAGTGCCGCCTCGAACAACCTGTGATTGGCACATCTTGGCCTCGCGGCAGCCCACGGCAGGGGACGACTACTTTGGGGTACGAGAGGCCGGGCGACAATTTAACCCCGAGAGGCTACTTGCTCTTGACTTCATGCCGCTCGACATGCCGCGATCGCTTGTCAAGGGCGTCCGCTACACAAGGAGTGCTTGGCCCGCACGCTGCACCAAGAAGAGCTACCAATCTTGCGTCGAGCACGCCGAGCTGGCGGCTAGGGATTTCGACCGTTTGATCGCGATGGGGCTGTGCGAGGGCCCGCTGGACTACGCGCCGTGGGTGGTAAATCCGATAGCTTGCATCGTCAAGTGGGAACCACTGAAGGTGCACATTGTCTTGGGCGCTCTACGGTCCGGCGTCAGCGAGTACATGGTGCGGGTGCTTTGCGAACTATACATGGTGCATGTGGTGACGCCTCTCTTGCTGCGGGGCATGGTAGTGAACAAGTTCGACATCGCGGTAAGGCTAGGGATCAAGTGAATTTTGTCGATGTTGATGGTAATGATATTTTGCAACGTCGATGTTGATGGTATTGATATCTTGGATTGTCGATGTTGATGGCGTTGATAGTTTGAGATGCTGACATCGATGGCAATTTAAGCCGATATTATCGCCGATGTATCGATATTTGGGACGATATATCGATTCATCGGGCTTAAATAATCCATATTTTACAATTGTTTTGATAATTGATGGCATTGATGCGAGCACTACTGCCATCGTGTCGATGTCGATGTCGCTACCCATCACATCGATGGCACTATCGCCCGGTGATGATGATACTATCGACGATGCATCGATGGCTGATCCCTAGCCTTACATCGCGGATGCCTTTCTCGTTTGGCATGTCTTCGCACGCGAGTGTGAGGTACAATGACTTCGACACCCAGCTACATGGGAGTATTATCGATATGTCTTCATGCCTTTCGGACTTAAACAACCTCCGGGGATTCAACATCGATGGGCACGCTTCGTGCTAGATGTGGTTCAGCGTCTTGGACTCCGTTACTGCCGACCGCCTTTTCCTGAGGGAACTCCCGCCAATATTCGTGCGCTGGGGGGATACCTAGATGATTTTGGGGTTGGCCACCATCTAGTATTGTCCGCTTGGCAATAACGCCTCATATACTGGTCGGTATTGTGCGTGCTAGGGGACTTGGGCATTCCAATGAAGTACTCCAAGAACGCGTGGCCCTCTGAGGCTTGCGAGTGGACCGGTCTACATTTGGACACAATCAGGGGAATGATGACACTTTCCGCATCACGATGCGCAAAGCTTCTAGCGCGCATCAAAGCTTTTCTTCGGGCTGATGCAGTCGGGGACAGCCCGCTACGAGTGGAGTGGGCTTCTCTGGTGGGGAAGCTGCAATTCTGCTGCTATGTGGTTATGCTGGGGCATGCGCGCCTGCGCGAGCTTTATGTGGCTCGGGATGTTTACGATGTGGATCTCCCCAGTTCGGCGGCTTGGCTTCAAGATGTTCGTTGCGTCTTACATAAGGCGGCGGTGGCTGACCTGCGGTGCTGGCACGGTGTGCTATCTGCGGGTGGGGGGCAGCGACGCCTCTTGTGGCACGCTGAAGATGCAGCGTGTCTATGGGGACCGCGATTGTTGCCATTTCTGTCCCGGGACTTGGGCAGAGGGTTGTATGACGGCAATGTGGCAATCATCACCACGGACGCAAGTGGCTGGGCTGGTGGGGCGTGGTGGGAGCATCGCCGCATCCACTACTCCTTCTCACCGGAGCATCGGTACCATGACTCTCTGCCCATGTTTGCGGTGCGCAAGTGGGCAGTGGCTCTACATGGTCGCCGTATTTTGTTCTTGATGGACTCGGAGGCATCGGTGGGTGCCATCAATCGACGGGGCTCTATGGTGTCGCACTTCAATGATGTGGTGATGGCCTTGCTGGACTAACTCGGAGGGCTTGGGTGCGAGGCCATCGCACGGCACTTGCATGGCGTGTAGAACCGTCTCGCGGACGGCATCTCGCGCCTTACCGGTCGCCGGAATAAGGGGGACGTGATATTGGATTAGCGGTTGTACCGCATGGTGTCGTCCCTGTGTGGTCCGTTCGATATCGACGCATGTTCCGACCCCCTTGGACACAACGCGTTTTGCTGCCGGTTATGGTCCGCCCTTGACTCTTGTCTCGAGCATGATTGGGCAGAGCTGATTGTGTGGTGTAATCCTCCGTTGTCGGAGGCGGAGCCAATCCTGCGGCATTTTTGGCGTTATTTCCACCGTTGTACAAAGCGCACGGCTGTGGTGTTCATACTCCCTGTGTGGACTTCAGCTTTTAGGTGGCGCTTTATTTGTTGGGGGGATTTTGTGGTTGGCTAATGGTTGACTCTCTTTGTTGGGTGGTTTGCCTTCGAAATCGGGCGGGTAGCGAGTTTTCTGAGTTACTTGGAGCCTAGAAACCACCGACCGTTTCACTCGCTTAAGCAACGCTTGTTCAGTCGGCCGTGTTTCAACTTTAGCCTGCGGCTTCGTTTTCCGTATTAATGGATCCAATATCCGGGTATTTGGCGCCTTTCCTCGCGCCACTTGGCTGGTTAAGTGGGCAGCCACATCAGGCCGTGGGCTCGCTCCATGGGAATATTAACACCACCACCATGAGCTGCGTGAAACTGAAGATGGTCCATGGGATCCGCCAACATCACGCTGCGACCGTGTTGCCGCGCATGAGTGAGGCTAAACTACCGATGATATGGCCATGACACACGACGGGACAGCTCGGGAACGTGAAGCACATGGCGCAACGTGGCAGGAATCTTCCCACCGTCTGCAACCGGCACAAGGATGCGCATAGTGCCAACGCCCACAGCAAAAGCACTGATGCCCTTCACCCACAGCCGGTTAGACAGCACACGATAGGTCACGAAGTCATCACGTTTGCTGGTCGTATGATAGTGGCTCCACTGTCGGCCAACCACATCCAAGTCTCCCCCTTATTAATCACCATGACTCTTGCTTCAGAAAACGACCTAGCATGACTGGCGGTGATGTCTACCCCGGCATTGAATGCCACGGGAGGTTCAAGACTCGCATAATTGCTACTTGCACGCCTTTCAGGGCACTCTGACCGGCGATGGCCCTTTTATGCCGCGACTGAAACAAATTCCGCGGAAGGGTCGGGCGCCGCTAGCTCCCACAGCCACACCATGTCAGTTCCCAGGGCCATACATAATTTTTAGCTGCTCATTAAGATAATGGACGTGGCGCTTCAATGATTCAGCAAAGTTGTCACCGGAAAAGGCCGGAAAAGCTGTAGGGAGCGGCGTCTCCGTATGAGTCCGGCCACGAGTCTCAATACGCATGCCCTTCTGTCGAAGATCTCGCTTGACGGCGTCCTTACTCAGGTTGTGGACGTCCCATGTGTATGTGATAGAGTGGTACTCTTGACGCAGACCCTTCACCAAGTACATGATGACTCGTCGGTCGTGAACATCCTCCCCCACACGGGCGAGATGGCGCTGAAGTCGGACCAAACGGTTAAAATACTAGAGACTGGTCTCATCGTCCGCCTCGGCATTCTACATATCTTTCCGCAGCTCAGCCAGACGGAAGATGCCATCGTCTTCATAGCGGTCCACCAGCGCCGTCCGCGCTTTGAGGCAGCAATTACCTGTCGCAGTGGAAATAGTAGATTTTGGAAGATGCCTACATGGAGTCCCCCTTGTGTAGTTTTTACTTGTGCATGTCTCAGGAGGTTGGCGGCAGCGCAACATAGCATAAGCAGGAACATCTGTTGGTGGCTTGCATTTTGCCCCGTGTCATTTTGTCACTGTTAGAATTGTTAGAATGTCCTTCATGCCACTATTGAAGCATCTATTTCACCACTGCAACATGTTGAGCTGGGTCTAGGCGTCTTGCCCTCCCCGTTATGGGCCTTCCCATGTTGTGTGTGCATTGTATTGCAGGATACAATGCTTTCCCAAAGTCGCATTCGCTGGCCATGCAACGTAAGTGATGTTGCTGATGAGCAGTCTCATTGCAAACCGTGCTGCATTTAAGCATTTTACTCTTTCTTTAGTGACTAAGCAGCCCGATATACTCTTCGCTAGAGCCTTCCTCTCTTCTAAATCAAGATGGGGATACCAGCCGCCGACCTGACAGCCGTATCGCGGGCGGCTCTCAACCCCAACCCGGGAATTGTTTGGTGGCTAATACACTCACATCCACTTCAAGGAAGCTGCCCCATTGCTTATCTGCGTGGTGGTTTAAATGTCGTGTCTAATGGTTTGTGATGGCGAAGTGCAGTGTGAATCACGCTATCTGTTGAAGAATGAGTCTGGTTGCATGTCCACTGTTTTCAATCGAACGACGTCGTACACATGTGATAGTACACTTTTGCAAGATGTCTCACCAACTCCCACTCAACCAGCCCAGCGACGCGAGGAAAGACGCCAAATACCCAGATACTGGATCCAATTATATGAAAACGAAGGCGTAGGCTGAAAATAAAAATCAAAGGCGACTGAACAAGCGTTGTTCAAGCTAGTGAAACGGTCGGTGGTTTCTAGGCTCCAAGCAACGCAGGGAAGTCACCACCAGCCCGATTTCGAAGGCAAACCACCAAACAAAGAGAGTCAACCGCTTTTGCGACTCAGCCACACCTAAAGATCGTGTAGCACCACAGAAGCCCAAGACTCGAGCCGGAAAGAAGCTCAAGGTAACGGTTCCATTCAAGCGTGTCAACTACAACCGAGAGCAAAAGGAGGGCCCACAACTTGACAATGTTTATGGGTGAAACAGAATTATTACATAGTCTACAAGACACTGAAGGTTATTTCACCTTCAGCCGTGTCTCATCCTTGTCTATCACATGACACCTTCCGCGTCCAAATTATGAACACGCGACGACCACGTGGTGAGCACACGCCAACCACTACCATGAGTCCTTATATCATGTCTAACGCTTAGCAACCTGCCACTATCAGCACCCACATCTATTGCATTGTTGAATGCCTTATCATCTAGATATGCCGAGTCACAACTGTCCTATCACTGCAACACTCATACTGGACTATCAATATTGCTGAGTAACAACATGATTACCATCTTAACTGTTCATCTAAGGGCAACGTACCTGGGTACGGTTAAGGCGTACATGGGTACGCTTACCCGGACTATATAGCACAGCTGCCAAGCTAGTCTCGACTGCCCAAATGAGTGGCTCGACTGGGTCTTAATACCTATATGGACCTACAAGCATAGGCTTTTCATCATCCTAGGTCGGGTGGTTAAACGCGGTGTGGTGCATCATCAGCAAAATATGTTGTCGTCGCCATGGCGCTCCCCATCGGGTCCCGGGTTCAAATACACACGAACGGCCTCTCCGCACGTTTTTGGGGCCGATGGGAGGCCCCAAATCCATGTCAAAACCCTGACAAGGAATATGTGACGGGGGTGGTGGTGGCCTTGAGCGGGGCGTGGGTGAAAGTGCGGTTTTCCGATTTCCATGCCGAAATATCGGGATATCTAGGCGTCCGCCGCTACTGCCTCACCCTAGTGACCGCTACCGGGGGCGACTCCTCCGTATCCCCGGCGCCTAAACCCTCCCAAGGGGTTGCATTAGCCAACGCCAACCTCTTGATACCATTGTTGGAGGGAGATGAGGATGAGGATTGTAGAGAGGACGACTCCCCAGCCGAGGCATACGCCGACGACTATCCCGTACATTGTGGTTGGACGCTAGCGAAGGGTATCCAGTGTTAGCGCACCACGGATGGGAAGAGCCATGTACGCTAATAATTGGTTTTAGCCATGAAAGCTTCACCCCGTTTGTCTTTTTTAAGGCTTTCTTGCCTTTAGCCGTCCCACTCTCGTGTCTCGAGGCTATGAACGTGGCGGTGGCGGATAGCATCAATTGCAAAGATTGCCCCCCGTTCACTCTCCCTGAACTACTTGTTTCTAACACCCATGCCTCTGAAATGAGGCGCACTAGTGACGGTATAAGTCATGTAACTCCTCACCGTTCGGGGGAGGTATTCGGCTTGCGGATGATGTGGACATTGCCAACACTGTGCGAAACCCTATCCCATCTCCCCACAACCCTAAGCGTGGGAAGCGCAAGGCATGCATCGCATGCGGGAACGCAACACGTTGTTTGCTCAATATGCGATACACCTCTGTGCTCTATGAAATGAAATTGTTTACAACAATACCAGTAAAAACCGGATGATGTCTCTGAGCCTCCCCTGTGCTACGCCAATCTGTTGGACTCATAAATAAGAGGTAGACCGTGAACCACTAATCCCAACCTCTCCAATGGCAATGACGATACCGTCTAAAACCTACCCGTATCCATGTATTTTAATTTTTTGGATCTATACGTTTTTTTTTTTTTTGGATACAATATGAAATATAAGATGTCGCTAGTCTCCACGATACGCGGCCTGCTCCAACCGCTGCGGGGTCGTTGATTAGCAAGGATGTTCAGCTTGAGCTGGTCGAGTCGAACCTGCCTGACCTCGGCTCCTGTGTGACTCCGGTCGTGCCGGAGCTAGGGGGGAAAGGCAGTTGAAAAACCCCCCTCGCTCATGTCGTCGTCGGTCCCGTCTCGATCCGTGCTCTACCCCGCCAGAGGTATTAGCTGCTCCTCCCGACGCAACGCGCCATCTAGCCGAGTCTTCTCTCCTCCTTCGGGGGCTGAAAAGGGAAAATAACTAGGTTGTAGACGGTGTTCGGCTGGCTCTCCTGCCTCCAAGCCAGATTTTCTCATGTCCCATGTCTTTGTTCCGTCTGTTTCCAACACCTATATGATTGCGCTGTGGCCATCCTTACCATCCCCCGGTGGTTTACGTTGTTAGGGGGCCGCCTTTATGAGCAGTGTGCCGTTACGATAACCCTAGGCACACGGCATGAGGCTGCCTATCGATAACTGGGTACCGACTAGGGAAGGGGTTGGTAGAACACACGGATCGAGTCGCCGGTCCTTAAAAGATGGTGGGTACGGGAATTTTTTCCAAAAGCCCCCCGTACCGGGCTTTTCCGGCGGCGGGTGATCCTATTATCCTAAGGACCGCCGCCGCCATACCGTGCCGCTCCTCGCGTATGTAGACTTACCACCCATATGAACAATGGCAAGTTGCTTTCGGCCACAATGTTGAAACGATAATAACTTTCTGTTGTGAGATCCCCATGGTGGGCACGATAATGGACACCGCCGTACGTTGTACTCCGGGGGAGTCATGGCCCTACTATCTCACCGGTAGTGGATGTACAGCGGGAGCCCGTTGCTCGGGCAGTACGGGGGGTATATATATGAGATATATTCCCATCGGGTACCGACTTTTCGGCGCGGTACTTGGTTACGGCGTACGGCTCCAGACACGGAGGTGCCGGGTTCGATTCCCAGTGATGACATTTCCGTGTAACCCTTTGACATGTTATGGGCCCTCCGCGTATGACGCGGGTTTGTAGGGTTTGGCCGGAGTTGATCGGATGGTGTCCATTAGGGGGGGGCCGGGGGGGTTGTGAGATCCCCATGGTGGGCACGATAATGGACACCGCCGTACGTTGTACTCCGGGGGAGTCTTGGCCCTACTATCTCACCGGTAGTGGATGTACTGCGGGAGCCCGTTGCTCGGGCAGTACGGGGGGTATATATATGATATATATTCCCATCGGGTACCGACTTTTCGGCGCGGTACTTGGTTACGGCGTACGGCTCCAGACACGGAGGTGCCGGGTTCGATTCCCAGTGATGACATTTCCGTGTAACCCTTTGACATGTTATGGGCCCTCCGCGTATGACGCGGGTTTGTAGGGTTCGATTCCCAGTGATGACATTTCCGTGTAACCCTTTGACATGTTATGGGCCCTCCGCGTATGACGCGGGTTTGTAGGGTTTGGCCGGAGTTGATCGGATGGTGTCCATTAGGGGGAGTGTTGTTAGATCCCCATGGTGGGCACGATAATGGACACCGCCGTACGTTGTACTCCGGGGGAGTCTTGGCCCTACTATCTCACCGGTAGTGGATGTATTGCGGGAGCCCGTTGCTCGGGCAGTACGGGGGGTATATATATGAGATATATTCCCATTGGGTACCGACTTTTAGGCGCGGTACTTGGTTACGGCGTACGGCTCCGGACACGGAGGTGCCGGGTTCGATTCCCAGTAATGGCATTTCCGTGTAACCCTTTGACACTTTCTCAAATGATATGGTCGTAACTTTTTCAAACTGGTACCGTTGGACGCGTATTTTCAATGCGCGTCGAGCACACCTACTATGGTAACATCTACAAGCAAACCTTATGTGAAGTATGTTAATTTCCGCATTACTCCGGCAAAGCTGAGCCGCAGTGTCAAGCAATACCCGTCGAATTCGGCTCACCTCAGCATGAGGCGATTTGCGCGTGGTTTGTCGATTTATTTTTACCAATTCTTCATTTCTACTGATTTCCGAGCCTAGTTCCCGACATGTGCCACGCGTGTGGCGGATGTGGTCGGCACAAGCACATACCCAAGCATTTTGAACACCACCGTCAACGTGATGCGTCCCCAACGGCCAATTTTGACCTCACCCCTCACCAAAGCCAATCGCCCACGCATGTTTACAACACTTATCCAAACCTGCGCCATGTGCGTCTTTGCTCGCTTGCTTTCCAAAAACATCACCGGTGCCATCGGTGTGATCTTCCGTGCACTACTCACAAATCCGCCGACCAAGCCTCGCGCAATCGCGCATTGAACACAACACCCACGCCTTCAACCCCCTCCAACAAGTCCCCAAAAATACGGTTATGTGGAACACGGAGTAATATGCAGCTTGGTATGAGCGCTTGAGCAATACCCAAGCGTGGCGCTCAAAACGAGGTGTGTAGTTCAGATACTTTCACGGGAATTTATGGGCTAAAGTCGACAAAGTCCACCGACAACACCCGCTTTGAGCTCAGGTCTAACCACCCCGGATGACGGCTCACTGCCTGATTCCCGGCTTTCCTACAATTGGGTGGTACTCGCGTGTCGTCGTGCTTATACGTGGTGAGAGTGGAGCGTGTTCTTGACTTATTGACTAGCGTGTGTTTAATATAATGCATGTCCGGACTTTAGTGGAGGAGCATATATATATTATTTGGCCACCCTCCGACCGTTCGGCCCTCCTATTTTGGAATGGGTGCTTCCATGCTTTTGAATTGATGCCCGTTTGAATGGATAGTATCTCTTTGAATGGATATTACACATAGTCTGGGCGCCGCAGCATAAATAGTAGTAACCACAATAATTGGTGGTGGCCAACCACAATAATCTGCATCCGCCGAAGACAATGTGCACGGACAACTTTTGGGATGGGACAGACTATCGAGTCAGTTTACACGGAAAGGACAAAAAACAGAGGCGAGCGTCGGATGATGAAAACGCGCTGAACTGCACTAACACAGCGATAAGGCCCGTTTTTGAAAGGAACCATGTTTTGGTGTGGATGAGTCGGAGCTCTCCATCGAACATATCGGCACGGCTCAACCTTGGATGTGCATATTACAACGTTTGTTAATAGGAAGATTCAAAATCCCATTTCAGTAATCGATAAAACCTGTTAATACAGTGAGAACCTCTCAAATGCGTTGTTCATGGAATGATAGCAGCAAAAATGACAGTGCGCAGATAAACGGATGATGGACGGCCGACGGCATTCGATTTGTAGCTGACGACGGAGGAGGTCACGGGGGTTGGATCTACGAAACTATCTACTTTGCTTAAAAGTGGGGCTTTGTAGGGAAGGAGCTTATTCTTGGCTTCATTAAGAGCATCACACTCAAGAGAGGCAATCAATCGAGAAGCGCCGCCCTCTAATCGGGCGGCCTCGTGAATAAAACTATTTTTGTGTCTGTTGATGGTATTATACAGTGGATGGGCAAGGGAAGGGGACTGGGCAGACTAAACAGAGGGCGGAAGAATCTATCTACCTTACTATATAAGAAATGGAAGAGGTCGTAGTGTGTAGTACTACATAGCAGCTCTATAAAGGAAAAGGTAACCAATGGAGGCTCCGGCTTTCTTTTAGTTCTGGTCGAAGGGGAACTGGTCCAGCGCCTGAGCCGCACCAGCAGCCGCGCTGATGGCGGCGACAGCAGCGGTGGCGACGCCTCCCTGAATCTCGGAAAATATCTTGGCAAACGAGTTGCGCAGTCCAGAGGTCATCGCGTCCC
Source organism: Tetraselmis chui (assembly GCA_026401115.1). Classification (NCBI taxonomy): domain Eukaryota; kingdom Viridiplantae; phylum Chlorophyta; class Chlorodendrophyceae; order Chlorodendrales; family Chlorodendraceae; genus Tetraselmis; species Tetraselmis chui. The sequence continues at coordinate 53,260 of JAPMLY010001459.1, read as the reverse complement.
ATTCCGCGCGCGCAGCGCGTTCCTCTTCGTCTAGAAGCGCAAACTTTTCCGCCTCGGACACCAGACTGTCGCACGCCTGCACGATATCAATAACCTCCATCTCCGCGGCGCGGAGAACCTTCCTCTGCACACTGTCGTAGGGCAGGTCGCACAGCATCGCCTCCACCAGGTGCATCCCCTCCGCTACCGGGATCAGACGCTCGTTGTAGCGGTTCGATACACCGCCGCCCAGCACACGAGAAGTGGTATCCTCGATGGACGAGAAACGCTCGAGAGTGGTGCGAGCCACCGACAGCATCTGCTCCACCAGCTCATCCTCCGTCTCGGCACCATGCGCCTCGCTCATCAAGTCCACGCCCTTCTCCTTCATCAGCACCAAAATCTGCGCGACCGCCCACGCCCAGACCCGGTCCTGCACCTCCGCTGGCGCCTCGGCGTAATTAAGCAGCGGCAGCTCAGGGAGAGCCTGGTCCCAATGGAAGAGCGAGTCACGATTGGCGTCGTAGTCGACGAGAGTGGAGAACGCGAGGACGGTGTGCATACTATTAACCAGACGTTTCTTCTGGACAAACAAATAATCCGCGACCTCTTCGCGCTCAGGAACCTGCACCGTGTCACCGTCGAGTGGCAGGTCATCCACGCTCTGCGACGTCTCCTCCAGTAGCACGATACTGCCTGGGTGTTCCTCAGCTTCCACGACGATAGACGGGGCGTCACCACCGAGAACGTCGCGCTTGGAACAGATTCGGTCCACCATGCACGGAACGACATCCACGCGACGCTTCAAGTCGCCCGCTAACGCCTGTACACTGTCGAGGTCGTTCTCGCAGGCGTAGAGGGTCGGACGCGCGCCGTTCCTGCGCTTGGGTAGCTCGCCGAGAAGAGGCTGCAGTACTTTGTTGATAGCCCCGCCGAGGGCGCACGAGAAAGTGGAGGCGCCGGTGGCGAGTTGCGCACCGACGGTAGGACACGAAGTCAAGACGAGGTGACCGCGGCCTTCCTCGCTCTCGAGGACGAGGTCCAGGACGGTACGGCCCTCGGCCTCCGCGGCGTCAATATCCGCCTGCGTGATGAGCTTCAACCCTTTGTCGACAACTTCCTTCCCGTTGACAATAAGAGGCACGGACTCAGGGTGCTGCTCCGCGAGGGAGGCCCAGTCGGCGGAGGGGCGCTGCAGGACGACATATCGGGTAGATGACTCGGCGAGGGCGGGGACGACCAAGCCGAGGCCAAGCTTGCCGGCGCCGAAATGGATGTGCACAGGCGCCTTGAGTGAACGCTGTGGACGAGGAAACAAGTCAAGGGGGGTTCAGATAAGGGAGAGCGTGGCGGTGGTTCGGAAGCATATCGGTAGCTAGAGCCGCGTGTCACTACGGGGACTGATGACAGCGAAGGATGGCATATTGACAGAAAAGAGATAAAATACGGAACAGCAAGTACAGCGCACAGAGGAGGTACCGGGCAGCACGGGTAGGAAGGGGCGACGTACGGGGCTGGAGGGGAGAGTGGGGGTGCGGCTCACGGGAGGCACGACCTCCATTTCCAGAGAGTTGAGGTCGAGGGAGTCCAGGCTGCGGGTACCCCTGCAGCGGTGAATCGAGGGGTGAGGCTGAGAGTTGACTTTGGTAGGGCTAAATGCACGTGTTATATAAGCAAGCCCGTGCTCCATAAATTGGGAAACTGGACGCAGCAAAAACAGCCCGGGGCCGCAAGGGTCGAAACGGTACAGGGTAACGGTCCTCCGAGGTATTAAAGAGCTATTTATGAAGTCGTGGGTGGTGTTGTGATTTACCTGGTGCTGGAGGCGGTGGCATCAGGGCGTCTCGGAGCGGCAACGCAGAAAATTCCGGAAGCTCGCCGGCCGCGGGGTACGACTTGCCAGGGAGACGGGGGAGCGCGCGACAGGCGCCGCCCACTTGTTGTCCCCATGCCACCACGGGCAAGGGAAGCGGTAGAGTTCATGCAGACCGGGTTAGCCATCGTGAAGATAAAACGGTTGAACGACGGCTCGATGTGGGTGAGAGGCTGATATGAGTCACAGATGAGGATGAGAGTAAAGTGTGATGAGAGGGTTGCGGTCGCTGTGGCTAAAATAGGTGTTGTGCGTAAAATGGGCGTAATGGATGCGTCACCGAGAAGGTCCTGGAATAATTTGAGACGAGGAATAATATCGACGACGACGGCTTTGGGCTGCGTTTCAAATAAATAAATCCGCAGCTGCAGAATTTTGTATCGGGTACGGGTACCGTATACGATTACTTTATCGCGACATTAACGGATCCGCATATCTTTACACTGGTGTTTCATATAAATCTGTACCCGCAGATCTAACAGATCCGCGGATTTGATTGGGCGCCCGCAGATATCGAAAAACGCGAAGCGGCTGCACATATCGGACGAACGATCCGCACATTTTAAAAGTACTTAAAGATAATATTCGGTATCGGTACGCGCTCCCTGCAGCAGTTCCCTGCCCGCAGCGCAACAGCGGGGCGCAACGCAACAGCGGGGCAGTTCGGTCAATGACACCCTTCGAACTTCAAACGAGTGCGAGCGCTCGCCAGAATATCCTCACGCGCGCCATCAACAGTCACGAGCAGGTAATATACTGATTAAGTCGACGTTTGCGGGTACCGGTGAAGGATCGGGAGTCCGAGCACGACCACGCGGAAGACGAGAGCGGTGGTGGAAGGTCTCACGAAGCGCGACATACAACCCAACAAGTGCACGGAGCGACGTGCTTAAAAGGAAGGCGCGAATGATGTGTGCGAAGAGGATGAGGAAGGCGGCGGTGAGGAGGTTGGTCAATGCCGGCTCATCTGGCACGCCGACGAGGATATCGCATGGTTTTGCGCGGCCATCGCCCCAAAAAGTTTCACCTGCAGCGTACCCGCCTACCCGGTACCGCGATGACTAGCGCAAAGAAGCTTGGAGTGCGCGGGCGTGGCGGCGTCATGGCCTCATGGGAGGCACCGATGCTTGTGTAAGCTGTAATTGTAGCGGTTGCAACAGCTGTAGGTAGGAATATCGAATAGGTAGCTGATAGGTAAGCTGTATCTGCGGCTGCGGAAATATATGACTCGCGCTTTTCGAGTACCTCGTTTCCGGCTGCAGAAGGACCTAAATGTACAGATTTACTTCACCTGTAGTATTTGTACGACTGTCTGCGGGAAAGGCTACGGATTTATATAAAATAAAACGAGGTCTTGATACTGCCGAAGATCGACGACGACGGGCATGCTTTGCTAGGTAATTCGGTATGCGCGCCTGGCAATCCTCGTATCTGTGACTTGTACTTTAAGCTGTTTTGATCTTTTCAGTATTGAATATAAGTGTACGAGGATCACGCCCGCGGCTTGGGTGGGCCTGCCGAAGCTGACCATCCGATTGCAGAGTGCGGCCTGCCCGTGTCCCCGGCGCGTTTGTGTGCAAATTTCCAGAAATTTCTGGACTTTTCGGCGTTTTGAATTTTGCACGGTGATGCGGGTGACGATTTGTAAAGTAATCGAACCGACGCATTCGGATAACTTGATCATCTACGAATACGCGCCTTTCGCAAACGTAGGACGAGCCGTAGGACGAGATAAATCGCTAACCTGCACAAAAACGTACAAAAGCAATTTCGGCCTACGTACTTTTACTCTCCCGTTCGTACCATTCCGTCCTATGCTTGAATCGCCGCATTCCCTCTAGGGATAGCTTCATACCATTTAAAGCCTTTATTCCAATAAGAAAAAAGTACACGGCTCGTAGGAACACGGCTCGGCCGGTACACGGCTCGCGGGACGAAAATATCACGAGCCGTGTTCCGCGCGCTTTTCGGTATTCCAATTAGGCCGGTACACGGCTCGGACCGCAGTACATACGGGCTTTACATCCGGCTTATACAGGCATCGCGCCCGCACACTTCCCCTCTCACACACCTACCAGCGCCCGTACCTCGATGCTGAACCTGAGGCGCATCACGGTTGTAGGGGACCTGGCCCTGCTTTTTGGCTTGGTGGCACTTATTAATTATACCTCCCGCCTATGTAGTGATGAGTACGGACCCCGCAGCCGGGAGCTGTGTGTGTGTGTAGGAGTTGCGCTCGCGGCCGCTACTGCATCGTACTGGTATCCGATAACACACACGGTCACACACACACACACACACACACACACACACACACACACACACGCACGCACTATCACATACACACACACACACACACACACACCCACATATCACAGTCACCCGATCATAGATAAAAGTGGGTACATGCATTTTGTAGCGTACATCGGGCGTTACCAGTCGGGCCGGAAATATAATGCCTTCTAGACGTGCTTAACCACTGATATGTAACCATTCTTATATGTAATCACTCTTTCTACTCACTATGCACTCAATAGCAGGTGCACAATAAATGTCATCAGCAGGATCATCATCAACAACAAACGCAGCATGATGTTTAAGTGGCGCGCGCGCGCGCGTGTGTGTGTGTGTGGGGGGGGGGGGGGGGGGGGGGGGGGGGGGGGGGTGGGGTGGGTGTGTGTGTGCGTGTGTGCATCAATAACAACAGTAGCAGCAGCAATAACAGATGTTTGAGTAGCATAAAATAAAAAAGAACAACGACAGCTACACAGGGACGAGCAGTTGCAGCAACGACACAAAGCACATGCATACTTTACCTGTCGGCGTGTCTATGATAACTGTGCGCGCGTGCTTGCGTGCTATTGTGTGTGTGTGTGTGTGTGTGTGTGTGTGTGTGTGTGTGTGTGTGTGTGTGTGTGTGTGTGTGTGTGTGTGTGTGTGTGTGTGTGTGTGTGTGTGTGTTTGTTTGTAGGTCTGTGGGTGTGCGCGCGCGTCTGTATGTGTGCGTGTGTCTTTGTGCGTGCGTGCGTGCGTGTGTGTGTGTGTGTGTGTAGGTCTCTGTGTGTGTGCGCGCGTCTGTGTGTGTGTGTGTGTGTGTGTGTGTGCACCTACAACAACAGAAGCAGCAAAAACAGATGTTTAAGTAAAGCAAGAAGTGATAAAGAACAACGATAGCTACACAGGGAAGAGCAGTTGCAGCGACACAAACCACATGCATACTTTCCATGTCGTCGTGTCTATGATACCAGTGCGTGCGCATGTGTGTGTGTGTGTGTGTGTGTGTGTGTGTGTGTGCACAACGAAGCCAGCCGCAACATCAACATGCAGCAGCAACAATATCAATAATAACATCAGCAAGCAGCAGCAACAATAACAAAGTCACCAATAAGTATGAGTAGCAGGAGCAACATGAGTGGTACGACTATACATGCACCAAAAATGTGGCGATCATCGTTGCAAAGTGACATGGGACCAGCATAACAACACGAAATACATGTTACAGCTAAAGGCTGTTGGTCATGGGGTTTGATTGAGGTGGTATACACCAAAGCTCACCCCCCTTACAAAAAAGGCCTTGTTATATATTTATGTAAATCACGCCTACGCGCCCCCTCGCCGGAATACCCTCCAGCTAGAGCCTTCCCCCTCCTGCAACTCTGTGCTCCAACCTGTGAGACTATTTTTTCTATATCCCGCGCTCCTCGAAGGTAGCCCTCGTTCTTGTGGGCCCGATTGGTATCGGGAACTTGCCCGACCAAATGCAACTCCTTGCGCTCCCGCCCTCTACCGGCACGCCCTCCCGACCACTAGCTCGCCAACACCCTTACTACGCGTCGGAGGCGCTATTCGAAAAAAATATATGAGAGATGGTGACTCTTTGTCTAAAGAACACGAAGGCGCTAGTCCAATGTCATTTGAGCGACGGTAGTGGACGGCCTAACTTTTCCCGAGGAGGTGGGTGGGTGTGCAAACGACAAGAAAACGTGCGCATCCCACCAACTCGCTATCGCGACGGACCTAAATACGACACTGAACCTTCTTACTTAACGCACCGACTCCTGCTCAGGCAAGATTTGGGGCTTGGCTAGCTTCGTTGGGAGTTTCAGCTGCAGGGTCCTACCAGCGCTCTCGCAATGGCGTGTAGGGGCCGGAGTATACCAGCAGCACGTTCGAGCGCCTCCTCCTTCTTCGCCACCTCCTTCCAACTCCGAGGCGGAGAGGGACGCCTCAAGGGCAGCCTGTTTCTCTACCTTTGTCCAGTGCCAACTTGATTGCGCGGCCCCCTTTTCGGGATGCTTCTTTCGCCGAGGTATATAAGGTTGGTTGTGCTCGCGCGCCTATGGACGGGGATGTGGGTGGTGGGATACTGCGTAGCGATACTGCGTAGCGATTATTGCCAGCTATAGGGGGGAAGAGCCCCGCGCGACGCGATAAGCGGGATGTACTGTGGAATGTACTGGGCGTTAGAGCCGTGTACCTCCTCCCGGTACACGGCTCTGGCGAAGAGGAACACGGCTTGAGGCTCAAGCCGTGTTCCTATTTGCTCAAGCCGTGTTCCTATTTGGCCGGTACACGGCTCGCGAGCCGTGTACCGTAATCGGAATACCAGTAAAAGCGATATTTTTGGTACAGGGCTCGCGAGCCGTGTACCATTCTCTTATTGGAATAAAGGCTTAAGCTGTGTTGGGGCTCACTTATGCCAAAGATGTGGATCACTTACAGAATTTGGATTTGGTGGCCCTTGGGCCACCCTACACGCAATGTGAGAGGGAATCGGGTGGGTGGGTTTGCGTGAGCGATAGCTCTCGCAAAAGGCAGAAGGTGGACACACAATCGCTGCTGGTGTGTTATATAGGGTGCGGACATTTTACTGTCCGTGCGCGCTTGGGCGCTTGAACCGTTAGGGAGATGTAGCGTCGGAGGTAACGCATGTAACGGAGGTAACGCCGGTTACTTCGTAATTTAGCCCTGTAATTCAAACCTCTATATTACTAATATGACCATTTAAGCTGTGTTGGGGCTCACTTATGCCATCTGTCGCCGACTGGCGTGTAACGTTGGGTGGGGGCCCGCCAGGGGTCATCCACCCAAAGAGTTGCCAAGCTCCCGGGCACGGGAGCATTGTTGGGTCGATGTAGTCGAGGACTACGTCCGACTCTCGCGCCCAACCGCCGAAGAACTTGATCTTCTGCATTGGGGTACCGATACTGTACGCAGCAGTAGCTGCACCCTTTCGGAGGGAGTGCGAAGTCCACGCGAAACCGTCCGGAGGTTGTTCGTGTACTGCACAAAGTACGCGTTGTAGCCAAGCAGTCAGGGTGTCCGCAGTCCAGTTTGTCGTAGGCTCGCGTACACTAATGGCCCATCGTCTGTCCGGTAACTTCCCGACGGAGAACCTGGTACGGGCAGCGTCGAAGTACTGTAGTAGTTCCGCTATGTCCGGGTGAGCCGAGGCCGGTAGTTCACAGAGGAGTTTTCGCTCCGTGGAAGTACCCCGTTGACCTTTTCTCGTTCCGTGGTATAGGAGGATTCCGCCGGTCGGAGTACACAACAGGTCTCCAGACCGGCACTCAACTCCCGCTCCACCTCGACAAAAAAATGTGGCCAGGAGCACCGTCGCTAGACACGCTCGGAACAGCAGAATGAGTTCTGCTTGAGTCTGAGTCCACGTGTCTGTCAGCTGTGTGCGGAGGTCCTTGGCCAGGCGTAGCGATGAGACAAGAATCCGGGCTGGGAGGTACAGGCGTGTGCGGCTGGGATGGAGGGAAACTTGGGACGCTGCGAGACCCCGCCGGACCTTGGCGACCAAATCGCCTTGTGCGACTGGTTCTGCGCCGTGGTCTTTGAAAAACCCGTTTACGGCTGAAAGGTAAGGTTGTAGACTAGTAGCCTTAATGGTGCCACGTTCTCCGATCCATGCAATGTAGCGGGCCATGGTAGCAGTTGTTGCTGCCAGCGGCGGTAGGCCTTGCTCCTCGCAGAACTGGAAGTAAGGCTTGATTGCGCTGTTGTACGTGTCGGACGTGCTTTTCGCCCAAGCGGCGGTCAGCAAGTCGAGCGTTTTTGCTCCAAGGCTGTCAGTGCCCAGTAGACGTTGCATGTAGGGGCGCATCGAGGCGGCCCATGGGTTGTTGCAGCCTGCCACCTCCACCTTGTAGCGGACCTTTGCTGGTCTGGTGGGGTAGGCTTGGACGGCTGGCCTGATGTGCCGTGTGTTGAACAGGGTCAGGTAGCACTGACAGCGCCCCGGCGGAGGTACAACCAGGCCGGGAGGGAATCCGGAATACAGTGACGGGCCAATGAGGCTTGCCTACTGTACCGCGTCCGTGCCGCCGCCCGGGACGGAACAAGTGAGGTCGGGCCGGAAGGACCGTCTCGTGGCACGCCAATTCGGTAAGGGCATGATGCCACGCTTTCCCTTGCCACCGGGGGGCGACCACCGTGGCTGCTGCGCCGCTCTGCTGTAGTTTCTGGGCGAGGTCGGGTAGCAGGGGCCATGGCGGGTTGCACCAGTTGTTTTCTGCTTGCCAATTCGCATCGGCGAGGTGAAGGGCGTCCACGGCTTCGCACGATGGGTCTAGCCAGTTCGCGTTGTAGCGGGGCAGTAGCGTGTTGAGAGCCGACGCAAACCGGTCGATTGTGTGCGGGCCGAAGTGTGTGTCCATTTCGTGGAACACAGCGGGGTCGAGTTGCCAGTCGTCGCTGTCGAGGTGTCGGCTGAGCTTGTCGGCCCACGTGTTTGCCGCAGAACGGATGTATCTGGGCCTGATGTGGATGTTGTTGGTGTCCAACAGGTACCATAAACGGCGTAATTCGTTCATCATCTCCGGGGAGCGGGACGTCAGGCCGGTCAGGACGTGGCAGACCGCCTGGTTGTCTTCGTGGAGGAGGACGTTGCGGCCAGCCAGGTGTGGCAAGAAGCTGAGGACGGCCAGACGGACGGCCTTCAGTTCTTTCCAGGTAATGTGCTGCTGTTCGTCATGTATTCCCCAGAAGCCGCGGGCTTCGAGTCTGCCGTTCAGGACTGCCCCCCATCCATACCCCGAACTGTCGCAGTGGATGTAGGCTGACTCGACCGGGCGGTGTATGTTCTTGCCGTTGGCGTGGCTGGGTACTTGTGTCCACCACTGTAGATCTCGACTGAGCTGCGGAGAGAGGCGGACGCGGCCTCCCCACTTGTCGCCTAGTACGGAGTGCAGTTCGCGGAGGAAGAATCTTGCCGCTGGAATTGCCAGAAAAAGGTACTGCGCCTGACCCGCGAATGACTGTAGTTCCTTGACAGGGAGCCATCTGCAGTTTCGGGTTGCACGTTGCAGTAGGTGACGAGCTTGTCTTGCGAGCTTCTGTAGCTTTTCCACCGGGGCGAAGAAGTAACCTCAAGTTGTGTCGATGTCGATGCCCAGGTGGTGGCCGTATTGCGTCGGCTCCCAAAAACCCTTGGAGGGGTGGCGGAGAAGGCCGAGATTGGTGAGGAGGCGGTCGACGCGCTGCCTGAGCGAGAGAGCGAGAGCACGAGTGGCGGCGAAGAGGAGAAAGTCGTCCACATAAGGTAAGATTTTGGCTCCGCGCCACCGCGTGTGTCGGAGGAAGCGCTTGCTTGGTCTGTCGTTGTCGGGTTGTGTAGGCTTCCCGTGCTGTGTTGTAAACCCACCGGGGTCTGGTTGACGGAGGTGTCGTACGAATGTGTCCGTGAAAGCGCAGAAGTGGTAAGGGCTGAGCGACCAGCCCATCGGGAGTCCAGCTAGTCGGTACAGCTGGCCGCGAACGTTTACGGTTAGATAGTCGCGCTGCTCCGGCACGATGCCCAGCGCGTAGAACCCGTCTTTTAGGTCGAACGAGAACATGTAGTCGCCCTTCCGAGTCAGATGACGAACGCCTAGCAAAGACTCCATCCGTAGTCGCTTTCTGACGCAAAAGCTGTTCAGGTGTCGTAGGTCGACGATAAAACGCCACTGATTGTTGCCGGGCTTGGCGACGGAGAAGAGTCTTGACACGTACTTGCTGCATGTGGTGCGTTCCCAGGCTCCCGTCTCCACAAAGCGCGCGAGCTCGGCCTCGACAAAGGTGAGCCGCTCGGGGGTAGCGTCCAGCAGTGAGGTGCCTTGGTTGAACGGGGGTGGGGGTCGGTTGTTTAGGAAGGGAATAGTAACGCCCTCCCGGATCCACCGTAAGACTTGTCCGCTCGCGCCGATATCTTTCCAGGCTTGCCAGTTTCGCCGCACGCGATGACGCATGTAGTTTGAATCTGGGTTGCAGGAATCGGCGCGGCGGGTCACCCCGTCATTCGTCCTTGTCGGCCTCGGTCTTCTTGTGTGCCTTGTCGGTAGGGGGGAGGGGGCGGCCGCTCGTGCGGTCCTTTGGCTTGGCCTTGGTTTTGTCCGGCTTGTCCGGCTTATCGGTCGGCCTGTCCGGTTTGTCTGGTCTAGGCTTGTCGGCCTTGAACTGGGCAGCTGCTTGCGCTTTTGCAGCTGCTGTGATGCTGACTTCGAGTCGTTTGTCCTCCAGGGCTGCCATGAGTCCGTCGACGACGTTGCCTCCACGGTCGGAGGCGACAGTGTCGAAGCACCGTGAGTAGACGAGACGCTCCGCGACGCGTTCTTCTCCGTTGAGAATCTTCTTGGCCTTGAAGCGTCTGATGTAGGTGAGTCGCGCTTCCCCCGCTGAGGCCACTGCTTGATTAGTACGTAGCGCTGCGTCGACGAGGGAGTAGGCGTAGGTTGTTTCGTCGGGGGTAGAGGTGACCGAGCGAAGCGTTTCCATACCAGTTTCGAGTGCCGCGTTAACGGCGGCCGTAAACACACCATAGCAGAGCAGGTGTCGATACTCGTCGCGGGAAGAAATTCTCGCGTTGTCCGTAAAAAATTTGTCGGCCTCGTCGTGTCGAGGGTTCCACAGGCACGGGGTTGTTGTGCCAGATGGGGGTAGGCAGTCAACGAACGTACGGGACGCGAATTCTGACCACTCTCTAGGGTCGATGTACTCTAGAGGGGTGGTTTTACTGTCAGCTGGTAGAGCGTCGAGCTCAAGTCGTCCACCCGCAGCGCTGTCGGAGTCGGCTGTGGGGATGGGTGAAGTAGTTGGTTTTGTTGACGCGGTTGCGACGGAGAGAGTTGCGACCTGGGCTGCTAACTGCTGCACAATCTGTGTTAGCAATTGCAGCTGGTCTGGCTGCTGTTCCGGCGCGTCACCGACTCACCGGGCGCAACGTAGAGGTCAGTTGGCAATACCAGGCGGTCTGCCATTTGGACTGACAGAGTGTGTTTTCGTGCGTCGTGCAGGAGACTCAGTGATCAACACCTTGCGTGGCTAGCAAGAGCCACGATGCCGTTTGCGTGAGCGATAGCTCTCGCAAAAGGCAGAAGGTGGACACACAATCGCTGCTGGTGTGTTATATAGGGTGCGGACATTTTACTGTCCGTGCGCGCTTGGGCGCTTGAACCGTTAGGGAGATGTAGCGTCGGAGGTAACGCATGTAACGGAGGTAACGCCGGTTACTTCGTAATTTAGCCCTGTAATTCAAACCTCTATATTACTAATATGACCAAAAAATCCGACGCGGCATGCCGACGAACCGAAACGTACCATTACGTACCATTACGTACCAAAACGTACCATTATGTACCAAACGTACCATTCTGTACCATTACGTACTAAAACGTACCATTACGTACCAAAACGTACCAAATGTACTGGCAGAAAACTTCGTGCATCTGTCGTCGTATCTTCGTAAAGATATTTTGCGTTGTTCGGAACGTTTTTCAGCATTTTCAGGGATAAGAAACGTGTTGGCTTTGATATAATTAAAAAGCCGATTGATATTTCAAATTTATGTAGAATGAGCCATATACGGTAAACTGCATCATATCAAAGTACTTACTTACATAACTAACTTATGAACAAATAATAATACGGAAAAACTCTCTCTCTCTCTCTCTCTCTCTCTCTTTCTCTAAACGTACAAACGTACTAAACGTACAGCCATTGTCGGTTGTGGGAAATGAACCAGCCGAACGTTGGAGGTGGTATGATGCCCATGGCGACGGCCACCGCTGTGAAGCCGCACGACCCGTCCGCCGGGACGTCTACAATTCGTAGGGCGTTGTCTTGGAGAAAGGCGTCGCGTCTCTCTCTCTCTCTCTCTCTTCCTCTCCCCCTCTTCTCCCCCCCCCTCTTTCTCTCTTTCTCTCTCTTTCTCTCTCTCTCTCTCTCTCTCTCTCCCACCCTCCTCTCTTTAGCTCTCTCTCTCTCTCTCTCTCTCTCTCTCTCTCTCTCTCTCTCTCTCTCTCTCTCTCTCTCTCTCTCTCTCTCTCTCTCTCTCTCTCTCTCTCTCTCTCCTCCTCTCTCTCTCTCTCTAGTCTGGAGAGGTGGACCATATTTCCCATATATTGTAAACAATATCATATTAAAGTACTTACTTACATAACTAACTTATGAACAAATAATAATACGGAAAATTCTCTCTCTCTCTCTCTAAACGTACAAACGTACCAAACGTACATGCATTCCCTGTCCCTTCCCCCCCCTCTCTCTCTCTCTCTCTCTTTCTCTCTCTCTTTCTCTATTTCTCTCTCTCTCTCCCCCCTCACACCCCTTTATTTTCTTTTCTCTCCTCCCTCTCCATCTCCATGTCCCTCTGCCTCTCCCCCTCCCCTCTATATTACGCATCGACATACATCACGTTCCCCTCTAGGGATAACGTCATATAAAAAAATCCGACGCGGCATCCGAACACGAGATCAAACGTTAAACTTACGAATAAAAACATATATAGATGCTATAGTAGGCATCCGAACAAACGACAAGGTGAAGCCAACAACACAGCCGGCGTCGGGGGGGATGGGGCCGATGCCTCGGGCCGCGCCTCCACCACTTTTGTCAGCGTTGAGCCGCGGCCATTGACCCCGGTCGCGGGCGCCTCGGCACCCACTTCTTCGAGCCGCCCAACATGGGACATGCTTCCGCACAAGCCCAGCATAAAAGAAACGGCAGAACTGTTTCACGTCGCGAAGGAGCAACACCTGATCCTCCATCTCGGATGCCAATACATGTTGGACCTCTTGAGCAACGGGGGCAGCATATCCGCGGTGCCCTTCATGCGGATGAAACACATCGGGCCGCCTTGGACCGGGAAGAGCGCGGCGGTCGTCGCCATCGTGTGGTTCGCGCACCAGCACGGGGTCGCGCGATGGATCGCCGTCACCGCCTACACCCATCGAGCGGTCATCAACCTCATGGGCGACATCGGAGCAACCACCGCTGACATGGTATTCGACACATCGAGCGACCTTTTCAAATTGAGGTGGGAAAACGACACGCCGATGCGGGGGACGCGAGCGAAGTTGGATCTTCAAGAGACATGGAAAGACATCCGTATGCTCATCGTGGACGAGGTGTTCTCCATGACGGGCAAGCATTTCGCGGCTATTGAGCAACAACTCTTTTTAACCATGTGAGACTGCGGCCGCACGCCGGACACCTCCCACTCTCTGTTCGGAGGGATTGGCATCCTTCTGACGGGCGGCCACAATCAAAATCGTCCGGTTCACGGCGCGCCGCTTTTTCAAGGCAACGGGGACATCCGTGCCGGCAGCCACGGCGGCCGACGCCGCTAGTCGTACCGCAGCGAACGCCCAACGCGACGGCCCCGGATGGGACACACAGTTCGTAAGCAACGCGCGCGGCCGCCACATTCTCGGTCAGCCGCACACCACCGTGATGTTACAAACGCAGTTCCGTATGGAGCCCGACCTCTCCGCTCTCAACGACCGCCTACGGGGCGGGCGCCTCACGGACGCCGATTTTGACGGCATCAACGCCTGCGCGATAGGAGCACCAGAAAACCCGCCTCCATCCACCACCCGAACGTTCGCAACGCGCATTTCATGGTGCTACGTCATACTGTGGGCGATGCTATTGTCCACGCCTTGCTTCCGCGTCGCGCCGCAGAAGATCAACAGCAACTCATCCGATGGAGCGCCAAAGACAGGATACGCATTGGCCGCGACGACGCTTGGACGCCGGTCACCGATCGCTGCCTCCGCGCCCTCCTCGGCCGCCTGACACACAACAAGACGGGAGACGTTCCGAGCGTTATGTACTTCTACAACTGCATGCCGTACACATTCCGGCACAGCGTAAACATAGACTGCTTCTATTCCAACAACAGTAGCGCCACCGCAATCGCTCTCTTGCTGGATGACGGGACCGCGCGACACCCATCGCCGGAAGCTCAGGTTGTTACCCTCGGAGGCATGCCGCGTGCCATGGTGGTGCGTCCGCACACTTTCGGCATCCCTCTGCACCGCGTTTGTCACGACCTTCCGGACGGCCATGTTGCAGTCCTGCCCACAACCGTGTACTTCACGCTGCGCTTCCCGACCGCTTCCGCCTTGAGAGCGGGTCCATTGTCAAGAGCATCCAAATCGAGCGCGTCGGCTTCAGCATGATTCCGGACATCGCCTTCACGGACTTCTTCGCGCAAGGCGCAACTTTCTCGCGAGACAAGACGTACGTGCTAGACTTACGCCCGCCGAACGCCAGCGCCAAAAACCTTTAGAGCGTGATCGTCGCTATGAGCCGCCTTCGCACCTTCGACGCCTTGACCCTCTTGCTACCCCTTTGGCCCCGCGGCGCGCAAAGGAACGCCTGCAAAAAGCAAAAGAACGCCTGCGCAGAGCTTGGCAGCCCGACGCAGACGTGACCGCAACGGACCGCATGTTCCGTGCCGAGTACACCGCCACCCTCCAGCGCCTCGCAGCCGACACACATGCCACCGCCCCGGTCGCGCTCGCCGACGCGCTTCTGCGGAGCCTTCACAACGACAATCCGCCAACATACGACAATGGGCTACAATATCGCGTTTCCCTACCGGAGGCTCCTCACCTGGACAACGACGCGCACGGCCGCCATCGGCCGCCATCTCCGCCGTCACGACCTCGCAAACGCCGGGCCTAGCCAACATCGACATCTACCACCCGAGTGGTCCGACGCCTTCCGACGCCGCCGCCGATAGCATGCTCGCCGACCCCGACACCAAGGCTACGGGGACGCGACGCCCTTCTCCAAGACAACGCCCTACAAATTGTAGACGTCCCGGCGGACGGGTCGTGGGGCTTCGCAGCGGTGGTCGTCGCCATGGGCATCATACCACCTCCAACGTTCGGCTGGTCCATTTCCCACAACCGACACACGTGGGACTTGTTGAACCATATCCGGCCACGCAACTCCTCCACAACAGCGACGTTAGGCAGCTTTACTCCAAGGAGTTATTGTTCCTCGAAGGCACTACCGACCTAGACGACGAGATTCAAAATGTACTACGGCCCACTCTCGATGAGGAACCGCCCTCTCCCGGCACCATCCTGCCCGTAAGCTCGTGGATGCTCTATTCCACCCTTAGGGTATTCGCCATCGCTTTCGAACGGCCATTCCTTCTACTTTTCGACAACGCGGAGTACCCGTGCTTCGAGTTCTTCTGCCACCATCGCGGCGAGTGCAACTTCACCGCTACCGCATTGGACGCAAAGCACGCGACTATGGAGGAACTGCGATTCCATCTAAATGAAGAGCAGCCCGCTACCGAACCACCCATCGATGTGATGGTAGACGGCAAGGATCCCACCAGTACACTCACGCACCACCAAGCGTGCGTGCCGTCGTGATTCTTGTGCTTTCCCAAGCATTCATTTACCAGAGGATTGACACATTCATACATATCATATGATATGTATGAATTAACTAGCGATCACGCATTCGAATTTATGTGTAAACATTGTTTAATTCCAGGCAAATATCACACCCAGACCTAATCCCATCTCATGCATCGCCGCCCACGTTCGCATCACTCGCATCAACCATTTCATCCTCCGGGGATCCCCCACCTCCCATGCATTTCATTCTTACCTTTTG
>JAPMLY010001459.1:0-32500 GCA_026401115.1 Tetraselmis chui | reverse complement strand
CTGTCTCACTAGTAATAGTTTGGTTTAGTTGGCAGACAGCACAAGCTACAAGTTCTAAGGCTGTTTCTAGAACACCGGAGGTGTGGATATTTAAGACGGGGACTTACTGGTAGAGAGGGAGAGACAGGTACAAACCAGATTTACGCCACACCCAGATTGTAAGAAACCCGGTTCCTAAGACAATCTTATTAATTCTCTCTACGCTGTATAATTAGATCCAAAGATTAGGTTCTACTATTAGTCTAAGGTTGCCCCCCATAGCCGTGCCAGGCCTGGCACGGTAGGGGGCCGAACGAGGTACCGGCAGCTGCGATCCGCGGGATCAGCAGCTGTCGGGAAGCCCTGTACGGAGGGTTTTGGAAAACATAATATCCGTACACCGACACAGGGATCTCCCGCTCGGCCTGTCCGATATGTCTTTCTCGAGACTAAATACTCGCAGATACTCTCCCGACGATGGGGCGGGGGCGGCGTCTGCGAAATATTTTTTGGCGAAAAGGGGTACGGACGGATCAGCGGAGGGACGAGGGTGTTGGAGCTGGCGGCGGACAGCTGGGCAACAACGCTTGGGACAACGCTCGCTAGCAGTCGCCAGCCCTGCGAGAGTCTTAAGTCTCCCCTGGGGGCGAGGCCTGATGCTACGCAGGACGGAGGCTGGTCGCAGCCGGAGGAGCGGCACGGTCTGGCGGCGGCGGTCCTTAGGATCGCCCGCCGCCGGAAAAGCCCGGTACGGGGGGTTTTTGGAAAAATTCCCGTACCCACCATCTTTTGAGGACCGGCGACTCGATCCCTGTGTTCTTCCAACCCCTTCCCTAGTCGGTGCCCGGTTATCGATAGGCTGCCTCAGGCAGTGTGCCTAGGGTTATCGTAACGGCACACTGCTCGTAAAGGCGACCCCCTAACAACGTAAACCACCGGGGGAGGGTACGGACGGCCACAGCGCGATCAGATAGGTGTTGGAAACAGACGGGAAAAGGACAGGGGACAGGAGAAAATCTGGCTCGGGGGCAGGAGAGCCAGCCGGACACCGTCTGCAGCCTAGTTATTCTCTCTTCTCAGCCCCCGAAGGAGGAGAGAAGACTCGGCTAGGTGGAGAGCTGCGTCGAGAGGAGCGGCTAATACCTCGGGCGGGGTGGAGCACGGATCGGAGCGGGACCGACGACGACCTATGCGAGGGGGATTTTTCACCTGCCTTTCCCCCCAAGCTCCGGCACGACCGGAGTCGCACGGGAGCCGAGGTCAGGCAGGTTCGCCTCGACCACCTCCAGCTGGACAGCCTTGCTGATCAGCGACCCCGCAGCGGCTGGAGCAGGCCGCGTAACGTGGAGACTAGCGACATTTTATTTTTCATACTGTATCCAAAAAAAAATACGTATAGATCAGAAAATTATAAATACCTGGATACGGGTATGTTTTAGACGGTATCGTTACTGCCATTGGAGAGGTTGGGATTAGTGGTTCACGGTCTATCCCCACGCTTAGAAGTCCAACTACAGGTTGAGCATAGCAAAAGGGGGGGCCCAGAGACTCCAGCCGGTTTTTAGTGGTATTGGAGTAATTAATTTCAAATTTCAAATTAAGGTTGCCAACTAAGCCTAACCAAAGTAGCACCTCACAATGCCGGTGGCATGTCGCAGGCGGAAAAGCGGCTATGTGAGGCGGCGGCGATTCTCAGGATCAGCCGCCGCCGGAAAGCCATGTACGGAGGGTTTTTCCGGAAATTAGACTAATGTCCGTACCCGGCGTCGAGCTAGTTGGGGAGCAGCACCAGGGTAGGGCGCTCACTAGCGAGTCGCTATGCCGTCCATATACATCTCCCGGGGGGAGGAGTAGGCTTGGGCGGCAAGGAGGCCGGTCGCGACGGAGGGAGCGACACGATCTGGCGAGGACGACCCTCCGCCGGGTCGGCGCCGCCGGAAATCCCCGAACGGAGGGTTTTGACTAATTTCAGTGCACCCGCGGCCCGAGGGAACCGACTACTGTGACCTGCCCCCCCCCGGGATCGACGAGCGACCACGCGAGGAGTGATTTTTTGCCAGCCTTTCTCCTCCTATCTTCGGCGAGACTAAAATCACGCGGGAGCTAGATTAGGCTGGCCCGTCGTCCCTCCCGAACGCCGACCGGCCTAGGCCGGTCGGCACCTCGGTTCAGTGGGAACGGGCCGTGGATCGTGAAGGTCGAGCAGCAGCTTAGTTTTGCATTTCTTGACAAGTGGATTTATATTTAAATATGTTTTTTCTTAATTACAAAGTTATTACTTTGTTACTGCTTAGGCGGGGGGGATGTGGCAATTGATGTGATTGCTTAGAGTTTTCTTAACTCCCGAGGAACGTCGACACACATTGCAGATAGGTGTGTCGATAGGTGTACTTGGTCGAAGAGACCCGGTCTTATCCTACTCACAAGTCTTGTATGGCGGAGTATGGAGGGCCGATAGACAACAACCGGTCCAGTTTGCTGGTATTGTTGTCAACATTTTCTTACTTTATTTCTTACCTCACGTCCATGTGCTTGCTGCGTCCGGTCGTCATGCTATTCCTCCTGAGTGCGATGCAACTCTGATTGTCCTCGTGAATGGTGATGGCAGACTCGGAGTCTTGGTGAAGCTCGTGGAGCAGTTGCTTAAAAAGCATCGCCTCCTAAGTGGCTGCAGTCAGCGCCATATACTCCGCCTCTGCAGTCGACAACGCCACAGTCTGTTGCCGCTGACTTTTGCAACTCTACCCTACGCCGGTGAGCATGAACACATACCCCGTACGAGAGCGCCGCTCGCCAATATCACTCGCGTAGTCAAAATCTGACCATCCCACCACCTTTCATGAAGGTGCGCCACCGTACATCAACACCAAATCTGCGGTCCCCCTGAGGTAGCGGAGCACCCTCTTGGCTTGCTCCCAATGTGACTGAGAGGGGTTGGACATGCACCTACTAAGGTGGCTAACAGCCATGGTGACGTCGGGCCATATGCTTACGGAAGCGTACAACAAGCTACCGATCAAGCTTCGATACGGCACTAGACCGGGAGGCAGCTTTGATGTCGACGTCTCCACGCAATTGCTCAAGGCATCGACCGCCATAGGTGAGCCCACTGGCTTTCAGTCCATCATGTTGAAGCGCTCCAGCATATCTAAGGCGTATTGTTGCCTTCTAATCCTGATAGTGCGGTTGCCACGATCACGCTCGACTGTCATGCCAAGCAACCAAGACACTGGACCGAGGTATTGCACGTTGAACCTTTTGCCAAAAGCCGACTTGAACCCAACGATGAAGCTACCCGCGGCGGTCCAACAATGATGTTGTCGTCCACGTACAACTCCAAGACATAAAGCTCACCCTCCTTGATGAAGACGTAAATGCCCGGATCTACCTTGGATTGGCTGAAGCCATACTCCTCTAGACATGCTGTGATTGTCTTATTTCAATTCCGTGGAGCTAGCTTGAGGCCATTCAATGATTTCTTCAACAAGCGCACTCGCTACTCTCCATTGATGTCGGTGTGACGGAATCCTTCCGGCTGCCTCATGTAGACTTCCTCCTCGTTATCGGCCTCCAAGAATGCCGTCACCACATCAAGCTGCTCCACCTCCCAATCATTATAAGCAGCAAGCGTGAGCAACGTCAAAATAGAAATCACCCTCACTGTGGAAGCGAAGGTCTCGTGGTAGTCCACACCCTTCTCCTGAGTAAACCCGCGAGCCACAAGTCTTGCTTTGTACCTTGCAATATGTCCATTGGCATCGCGCTTCAGCTTAAGCACCCACTTGGAATCCACGAGTTTGCGGCCGACAGGGCAAGGGACAAATGCCCAGGTTTTCCGATATGCAAATGAGTCGTACTCGTTATTGATAGCTGCCTCCAAATCCCCCGATTGGCGACTTCTCAGCGCTTGCTTGCATGACACATGCTCTTGGACAGTTGGGCTGAGGGCTGGCTTAATAGCTGCGGTACTTCCCGCAGTCCATCCATCTCCCGGAGCTCGTTGAACGGAGATTATACCTTGGACTGGGTACGCCTTGCTGTGGTGAGGCAGTGGATCAAAGATATATCTTGGACGTGGAGTCTCCCCCCAATGCATGTCCCGCTCATCCTCGATCGACCCGGAATGTTGCAGCGACTCCCGTAGCTGCGACTCCCCCGAAGGTGTATCCGGTTCTTCGTTACACATGGTGCGCGAGATGCTGTCCTCTTCATCGTCATTGCGTTGCTCCGCATTGCTCTCCCCCATGGAGAGGACAGCAGCCTCGTCGAACTCCACGTTACGGTTGCTCACCACTTGACGAGTAGCAGGATTGTACACCAACTACGCCGGTGACTCGGAAGCGTACCATACAAAGACACCCTTCCACGCGCGATCGTCAAGTTTGCGGCGTTGAGACTTGCCAACCTGGACATAGGCCGGACAGCCGAAGACCCGCATGGAGCTCAAATCAGCTCGTCTACCGGTCGCCATGGTGAAAGGTACACCTCCGGCTCCGCCACTGTGCACACGATTGCGGACATGCACCGCAGCGGCCATCACTAGAGCCCAATGCGATTTAGGCAGCGCGGCTTGCCGAATCATGGACTGCGCCATCGGAACCAATGTCCCTCAATGCCGCTCAATCCGGCCATGTTGCCAATGCGCGTAAGGGGCAGTGATCTCCACGGCGGTGTTGAACTCATCCAAGAGGTTTAGGATGGCAGCACCCAAAAACACCGTGTCATTGTCCACCCGAAGACGACGAACCGTGTGCCCAAAAGAACAGATGGTAGTCAACATGCGACGGAACGAGACGGGAGCCTTATCCTTGGAGCGGACCGTATCATGCAACATGAAACGGCTTCGAAAGTCAACCGAATACAAGCTGTACCGCCATCCTCCCAAGGATGGAACACTCATAGGACCGCAGAAGTCCAAGCCTAGGACCTCAACGACACCAACGTTCCGGTCAGCCGGCTCACGCGAGATACGGAGGACGTGCGACTTACACGCAGCACATGTCTCATAGAAGCCCAACTTCTCCGACGCAGAAAATGGCACACCCTCCACCGGAGTGGCCAAGAGCGTGTCCAATTGCGACTCGCCAAGGTGACCGAGTCGGGAGTGCCACAAGCATTTTTGGAATGGCGCATTGGCGACCGAAGCGGTAGGATTCGACAAAGCAACCCGCGCTGGCAACCACACCAACAAATGCGCCCGCTCCAACGGAACCACCACGTCACCACCATGACCGGCATGAAGACGAAGGAGGTCCACGGAATCAGCTAACACCACAGAATGCTCTCACCCTTGTCGCCGAGCTTGGGTGAGGCTGAAAAGTCTATGGTAAGACCACGACGCGCGACGGGATAGCTCAGGAACGTGAAGCACATTCTTAAACATGGCAAGAATTTCCTCTCCATCTTCAGCCTTCACAATGATGCGGGCCGAGCCCACGCTATCAACCCGGGCACTGATACTCTTCACCCACAGCCGGTCAGTGAGCGCTCGATACTCACAAAAGTCCCGGCGCACACTAGTCATGTGATGGCTGGCGCCGCTGTCGGCCAACCACATCCATTATTCCCCATCGCGCTCGAACATGTGTCGAGCTTCGGAGAATGGCCTCGCAGGGGTGGCCGTCACGTCCATGACCGCCGGAAAAGCAACGGGGGAGTCCACCTGCGCAGAATTACCTCCGGTGCTGTTGGCCGGGCACTTGGACCTGCGATGGCCCTTCTTACAACAGCCATAGCAAACACAACGAAAATCCTCGCTGCGCCTCTACCATATGAGGCACAACGAGTATTCATAGCTCCTTGAAGAGATTTCATCTGGTCTTGGAGCTCGGAGACTTGCCGCTTTAAAAGCTCAGTCGTTGCGTCATCATGAGACGCTACAAAAGTTGTAGGCGTTGGGGGCTCCGCTGTATGCGATTGCGCACGACTCTCGATGCGCATGCCCTTTTGACGAAGATCACACTTGACGGTATCCATGCTGATGTGGTATGCGACGAAGTGGTATTCGCTGCGCAGGCCCTTCACCAAGCACATGATGACTGATGAGTCGCCGGTCGTGAACGACGTCCCCCACTCGGGCAAGCTGTCGTTGCAGTCGACTTAACCGGTTCAGGAATTGAATGCCGCTCTCGCCGTTTGCTTGCGGCGTTTCCAAATCCTGCAATATCTCCGCACACCGGCAAATACCATCGTCCTCATAATGATAGAGTAACGCGGTCCACGCAGTGTGGCCGCAGGTCTTGTCATTCTCGCTGACATTCTCGATAATCGAGAGATCGTCCTCCGGCAGCGCATGAATCAATGTGTATTACATGTCTACTTGTTGTTGAGAGGAAGCGGCATCATCCGACAACAAAGCCGGAGCCCACTTTTGCATCAGACCAAATGCACGGAAATGTTTCTTCCACACATCAAAACCTCGTCTCACCGCACTGAACTTCGGTTGTTACACTGTGGCGCATGTTACACGTGGACAACGGGGGCTTCAGCCCAGCCACAACGGTGACGAGTACAGTCCTGCAACAATACATTGCACATGTACTCGTTACTAAATCCAATTCGTGCTTTTCCATCGGACGGACGTACAACGTGGGTACGTCGCTACTCCAATATTCATAAAAGTCATGATGCATACTGTACGACCAATACCTCCTGGTACGTATAGGTACGCACAGTTAATCTAACTAGCCAGATGACGCGCCTAAGCGAGTTCTCCAATGCAAAATAGGCCGCGTCGTGATTATCCATGCTAGACGAACCGCGTCTCTAGACAGTTGACGACCGTTGGAAAGCTCTAACGCTTGACACGTAAGCGAGGCAAACAATCGTAAGCTATCTAGGCAGAAACCTATTTAAGCCATGTGCAGTAGAGGGAGGTGACAAAACCATTTAACAATTCCTTTGTTCACTTACAACATATACTGCTAAAGTACAAGCAGTGAAACATCCTCTCATCATCTCCCGTTTGCATTGACTTTGACATCAAGCAGCGACAGATTTGAACAGATTAGAAATGATTTGTGCTAGCGTTTAGCTTAAGAAGGTTAACCGCCACACTAGTTTCGGAGCTCTCTGGTCGACACACGTTTTCGCTACCATTTGATTCGCTCGACGTTGCTTGATTGATTCGAAATGGTTTCTGTTGGACATGGACGTTACGTGGTGGTCGTACTTCACGTTGGAGGGACTAAACTGTCTGACATTAAGCTTGTTTTACAACGCGAGCCTCGTACATGTAAAACTTGGTTCCCGGCTGGCTTAGTCACACCTAACGAAGAGCCTGTCGATGCTGCCGTTGGTGAGTTACATGAGGAAGCCGGCCTTATCTTGACTCCGGATGATTTGATGTTGTTGAGTGACGCACATGTTCGTGTCGCGTTTCCTGCCGGACAACCGCTCGCTTACATTTACTCGGCTTATGTTCATGTTCCGTACGTTACGACCCACTTGCGTACTCCTGCTCAGCTCGAGCAGGCTTTTACGGCTCAGTCGACTATTGATCCGGATGGTTCTTACGTCGTCCCGGAAACACTTGATACCGGTGGTTTGAATCTTACGCCCGCCAAGACGGGGTTACTTCCTGCTATGAAGCATAAGAGCGAGTTACTTCACTTCGGTTACGTGACTCAATGGGAAACTTTTCGTTGTGCAATCTATACGTCTCATGCACTCTTCCATGACGACACGACTATCCCGAGGCAGTTCTTCATGTACCCCCGGTTTTCATCGGTTGATTCTTGTCATGTCTGGCTACTGATTCGTGGCTACATTAATCAGCTGTGTGGTGAAACCCCGGCTGATTTACGTGTGGGTACACCTATGCCTATGCGCAGTTTGGTTGGCTTACCTATGACTCTTACGGAGACTCAACGCAAGGCAGCGATTAACTCCCCGTTTCAATCAGGTGAAAATGCCCGTAACTTGGAGGATTGGCTTGAGGCGCAATCTCAGCGCTTTCTTTTGCTTGGCATTACAGCTGATTCGTACGACTGAGTTATCTGGGTTACTTCGCAGTTTTCTGGACATCTGAATGGCTGGTGGTTGAACCGGAAAGTGCAAGCCGCTATCCCATCTACGATTGAGTTGCTTGTCGCGGAACTGCGGAAGACTACTTTTCTCCCTAACATCCAAGATGATGCGATTAACGCCCTGCTCATCCTTACGCAAGGCAACATGAGTTACGCTCTCTACACCAAGCAGTTCAACGACTTTTTACGTCGGTCTCTTCAGAATCTTACGGCTGATGTTCAGTGCGTGCGCTTTATCAATGGTATGGCTAACTTCGAGTTGAAGACTCAAGCTAAGTCAAACCGTTCTCAGAAAGGCTACAACGTTACACTGGTGGAGCTGCAAAATTTCCTAAACGACGTCGTAACAGATTCACTGGAACTCGGCGGAATACGGTCTATCTGGCACATGGAGACGGACAACTGACTCGGAAGCGCAAGTTTGATGACCCGCTGGTGGGAGCCTCTAAGATATGGAAGCGCAATGGCGGTGGCCGTGGTCGAGGCCGTGGACGCGGAGGCAATCAAGGTGGAGGTTGAGGCCAACCTTCTTCAAACTCTGGCCGCATTGATTTTAGCGCAATTGCGAATGTGTTGACTCTTGAGGAGCGCGAGAGGCGCATTGAGGAGGGACTCTGTTTCAAGTGTCACAAGAAGGGACACTGACTGTTTCAGTGCCTTGAACAGAAAGGCAAAGCACATGTGAGAGTGCCGCAGTCCAAGAAGCAATGATGATGGCAAGGCTTTTCTACCAGCGAACAAGAGCAGCCGGCTACATCTACTGTTCGTCTTGAGACACGGTTAGCGACAGAGGTCGTCGATTTGCCTTCGACACCTCCATCGACTACAGTCGCGACACGTGCAACTCTAGTCGCAGGTCGTCGTCGTCAGACAAAGCAGAGACACAGTCGTAAACTTGTTAATAGACGTTCGATTGATTGGAAACTGGTTGACACTGTTTTTGAGCCTCTGCATGCACGATTCGACTTCACGCTAGAAGGATGTGATGATGTTGAGGGTTTTAACTCGCATGGTGACTTACCTCACTATTCGCCGAGTGACTCGATTCTTGAGAGGGACTTGTCAGGAGAACGGGTGTTTATCAATCCACCCTGGGAGTTGGCTGAACATATTGGACAGAATTTTGAGACTTGTCGTCGACCATCTCCGACATCTACGATGGCTGTTTTTGTGCTACCAAAGTGGGCAAAGTCCACTCAGCTCACTAAGCACTGGAAACTCTACCAGGAATTCCCAGCGCGGACTCAACTTTTTACTCGCAAGTCACTAGAGAACCTTGCGCAATAGGAGGTGGTTGCACCAACACCTTGGCATGTACAACTGTGGTTAGTCGACGCCGATTGTGCTTTTTACGATCCGGCTTCGCCAACAGAATCTGACCAACCCATCTCGGTACATGTACCTCATGTCGACGCGGAAGAGTCCATCGCTACGCTACAACAATTTTCTCCGCCAGCCACAGCCCCACTGATTGACCTCACGGAAGCTCGACCGTTAATTCGAACCGAGGTGACTGTGAAAACTCTTGATGGCGGACACCGGATTTCTGGCTTGGTGGATTGCGTTGCGACTCTTGACTTCGTTTCTGAGGACTTCGTACGACGCTTTGCTTTTCGGACTCGACAGACTTTGACCAAGACACATGTTCGCCTCGCTAACGGACAACGTGTGACTTCTTCGACAGTCTGCGATGTTACTTTTAAGGTGGCTCGACACGAATTTCAACGGACTTTTTACGTCTTACGTGATTTTTGTGTTGCTGATTGAATCTTGGGTTTACCATGGCTTCATGACGAACATGCCTCTCTACAGTTTGGTTCAACCAGGGTTTTTACTCTAATGGACGGCACAACGGTGGAGACTACGCTCGAGGAACGACGTCTTGAATGTCTACTGATGTCGTCTACTAAAGTTCAGAAACTCATGCGCAAGACGCGCCGCAACATGGGACGTAATGCTGAATTCTACGTCATTGAAGTTACGCTAGCCGCTGATCAACCAACAGACTTTCACACTGGAGAGGGGCTAACAGATCAACGTGACAACGTCCGGTCGTTACTCTACGGTAACTTCCCGGAGTTACTGCAACATGCCAACTCTCCGCTTGTAAGCCGACAGTGGGATCATCCCATTGAAACAAATGGTCCGATGAGAAGTCAACGGCTGAACATATTGTCACCTGCGAAGCGCGCTGAGCTAAACCGACAGCTCAAAGACGCCATGAACGCTGGTCTGATTCGTCCCAACTACTGTGAGTTCGGCTCGCCAATTCTTTTTATGCGTGAAGCTGATGGCTTACTACGTCTGTGCATTGACTACAATGGCCTTAATGAGGTTACGCGTAAAGATGCTTACCCACTTCCGCGTGTAGACGACACGCTTGATGAGCTTAAGGACGCCAACTTCTACACACACCTCGACCTCGCCTCTGGCTTCTGGCAAGTTCGAGTACGTGATAAGGACATCCAGAAGACGGCGTTTCAGACCCTTGATGGCTTAATGGAATGGGTCGCCATGCCGTTTGGATTGTGCAGTGCACTAACTACGTTTCATAGGATGATGAATGACATACTTCGCGACTTTTTACATAAGTTCGTAATTGTCGACCTCAACGACGTCTGTATCTATAGTCGAAATCCGAAGGAACACCTGGAGCACCTGCGTCTTGTGCTAGAACGATTCAAGGAGGAGGGCTTGAAGTTACGTCTTAAGAAATGCTTCTTCGGCCTTCAAGAGATGGAATATCTGGGCGCTACTGTGTCAGTTGGTAAACTTTCGGTTTCCACAAAGAAAGTCGAGGCCGTTGCAGACTGGCCAGTGCCCACGACGCAGAAGGAGGTTCGCAGTTTCGTACAGTTCTGCAACTTATATGCCAGATTTATTCATCATTTCAGCGACCTTACGGCTCCATTGACGGGCTTACTACTGCGGAAGTCCCAACCACAGAAGGTTACGCTGACGCCTGCCTGTTTGGAAGCCTTTGAGACTCTCAAGTTACGGCTCATTCCCGCGCCATGCCTGATCCTTCCGGAGGTTAGCTCGGACGCGACGTTCACCGTGGCTACGGATGCTTCAATAGTGGGGATTGCAACAATCATGTTGCAAGACCAAGGAGGAGGTCTTCAACCGGTCTCTTATTGGGCGCGTAAGCTGAATCCAACTGAGCGTGGTAACACTTACTCTGCGTACGAATTAGAAGCTTTGGCCGTATGCGAAGCTGTCAAGCATTGGAGGTGCTATCTTGAAGGGTGCTCTAAGTTCCTTGTCGTAACAGACCACGACGCACTGCGACATCTGCTTAGGCAATAAGGCAACCGAACAACAGGCTGAACAAGCGGCAAGCAAGATACCTGCGGGATTTACAACCGTTTGTGGGCTCGATGACGCTTGCATATCGCAAGGGAGCTATGTACGAAGTTGACCCGTTAAGTCGGCGTCCATACTTCGTACCTCATGCCACAATTCCATTACATTGGGATGGCGAGGTTCCGCCAAATCGAGAATTACGACGGAAGTCCCAGCCGCTGTTTGAAGACGCACATTTAAACTAATTGACAGTTAACGCGTTGCAGCTGAGCCCTAAGTTCGCTGATCTCATTCGCGAGGGGTACTCCCAAGACTCGTTTTATGGGGACGAGGGTAAGTGGACGAAAGACAGCCGGATAAAAGCTAGAGATGGAGATTTTTGGCGTCTTAATTGCCTATGTATTCCACATAACTATGAGCTCCGACTGATATTGATTACAGAGCTGCACGCAAGTTCGTCAGCTTGTCACAAAGGAGTTGCACACTTGCTAAAGCATTCGACAGATTCTGGTGGGAACGACTTCGCCAAGATGTGCAAGATTTTTGTGAACGCTGCGTCGTATGTCGACGAGCAAATATTCGACCGCAAATGGCTGCGACTCTTTACCCACTGCATGTTCCACCCAGACCGTGGCACACAATTGCTCTTTACTACTTGACACACTTACCAGAGAGCAATGGCTTTAACAATGTGCTGATTGTAGTAGACCATCTAACTCGAATGGCCCATTTTCTGCCGTGTACAAAGACTGTTACTGCCGAGGAAACTGCAACTTTGTTTTTACACGGAGTCTACCGTTTACATGGACTATCCCGTGTGCCAGTGATTGCGACCCGAAATTCGTCAGTGGCTTCTGGCAGACACTTAGACGACGCCTAGGAACGCGCTTGAACATGTCTTCCTGTCGACATCCTTATACACACGGAACGGTTAATCCATGTACACACGGAATGGCATGAAGGGGGATAGAACCGCCGCTTCCCGGAACGGAGATGTACGCCTTATCCAAGTACCGCCAAAAGTCGGTACCCGATAGGAACATATTGTGTATATGAACCCATCGCATCGCATCGCGACTGAGCGGCGAACACCTATAGCGAACACCTATAGGTGGAGGGCCAAGACTCCCCCGGAGTCTAGCGTACAGATGTGTCCATTAGTAGTCCTACGGAGGGATATGTAAACACATCCAGAGACGGACGGACTGACGGAGCGAGTGAACAACACATTTCAGCAGCTTCTTCGTTGTTTTTGTTGCTATGATGGCTCTGACTGGACGACTCTACTACCACAAGTGGAATTTGCGTACAACGCCTCTCGAGCACTCGGAATTAAACACACTCCGTTTGAGGCTAATTTTGGATTCTCTCTTGAGGAGCCTCCAGACCTGTTGCTTAGCATGCGACCGTCAATTCCGGTTTCGCAAGACGCATCAGAGCGGTTAAGATTGTTACAGGAAGTACATACAATGGTACGCTTTGTGTTAGAGCTACACAAGGACGATATGCAAGCACGCACAGAACCGTCTACAGCGCCACACTTCGCCAGAGGAGACAAGGTGTTAGTCGTCACAACAAACCTTTTTCTGCGCGGACAGCCGAATAGGAAAGTCGGAGACAAACAGCTTGGACCTTTTACAGTGGAAGAGCAAATTGGGAAACACATTTACAGATTGAAACTTCCAACGAAAGTACGCTTACATAATGTGTTCCATGTGAACAATTTACGACCCTGCTCTACCTCTCCACTACGACCAGCTGTCCCGGTGATTGTTCTTGAAGGAGACGACGAAGAGTTTGACGTCTCGCACATCTCTGTTGTGTGCATTAAGTCGTTACATGGACGACGAAGCAAATATCTGCTCTTCATGACGCACTTCACTGATGACGAAATTCCACAAGTCTGTCACCGGCTGAACGAAGTGCACCGGACAACAACGTTACATGATTTCTTGGAGACGCCTCAATGGCACAAGTTTGCCAAGACTCATGTGTACATCGACTTCATGCACGCTTACCTAGCGCGCATTCCTGAGTCCTAGTAATTGCTTCATTAAAGGTGCTAAGACCACGGAGGTCTGCCTCGCGGCGGCCTCAAAGATCTGTCAAGAGGGGGAGGGTACGAGTGTGATGAGTACATTCCTGCAACAGTACATTGCAGGACATTGTACATGTACTCGTTACTAAATCCAATTCGTGCTTTTCCATCGGACGGACGTACAACGTGGGTACGTCGCTACTCCAATATTCATAAAAGTCATGATGCATACTGTACGACCAATACCTCATGTTACGTATAGGTACGCACAGTTAATCTAACTAGCCAGATGACGCGCCTAATCTCCAATGCAAAATAGGCCGCGTCGTGATTCTCCATGCTAGACAAACCGCGTCTCTAGACAATTGACGACGGTTGGAAAACCCTAACGCTTGACACGTAAGCGAGGCAAGCAATCGTAAGCTATCTAGGCAGAAACCTATTTAAGCCATGTGCGGTAGAGGGAGGTGACAAAACCATTTAACAATTCCTTTGTTCACTTACAACATATACTGCTAAAGTACAAGCAGTGAAACATCCTCTCATCATCTCCCGTTTGCATTGACTTTGACATCAAGCAGCGACAGATTTGAACAGATTAGAAATGATTTGTGCTAGCGTTTAGCTTAAGAAGGCTAACCGCCGCACAACAGCCAGCCTATCACGGCGCAAGCGGGTGGCCACCATCATCACCATGATCAAATGGTTGTACGCGGTAGTCGAGTATCTTAAGCTCTGTCACGTGCTAGGGGAGCTTGCCCTCGGCTGAGAGGTGATCTACGCGTACGTGGTGCGGCTATACCACACAAGCATGGAGGGACATGACGTGCCTCCGGTGTTTGATCAGTTTTGGGGGCCTATTGTGGCGCGGCTCTCGGAACTGCTGGATCAGGGTGTGCCGTCACATCCTCATGACGAGATGCATGAGCAATTGAGGTGTGCATCTCGCGGTCGGCTGAACCACTCGTAGATCCACGACCTTACCCAAGAATGCGGACTACCAACGATCCGCAAGACCAAGTCCAAGCGTTGCCTCCTATGGTATGGGACGGACCACTCCATGACCTATCACGGCAGCCGCCCCTTCACCATTCCGTGCCCACGCTGCGGGAGCATGTATGCCCTATCGGGTCCGTTGAAGACGACATGCCCCAAGTAGGGGCTCCCGGTGGGGACCCGCTGGAGCTCCGGGTCCCCAAGGTTTCTGAGTTGGTCTGAGTTCTACGCTACCCTTTGATGACCGGGCTGGTACGGTTCTAATCGTACTAGCTTAACTATTTTGAGACTAATGTGAGCGTGTCTTGCGCGTTTGTGCCGCCACGGGTACCACGCTCGCAGAGGTGCTAGTGGACCTGCCCCGTGAGTGGGGGTGGCTAGGATTGATGACACGACACCTTCGTATCTCAAGTTGATGTGCCGAAAGGTGGCGGTTGCGGTGGGATTACTCCCCCCACGTGGCGAGGAGGCGCTGCTGGGTGACTTACTAGACTTCCTGGCCATGGATTGTGCAGTGGTGCGTCGGCGATACAAGCATACGCAAAGGTGGTACGTGGAAATGGGGCTATTGGACGGGGCGACTCCCCTCCTCACTATGTCAGCGCCGCCTCGGACAACCTGCGATTGGCACATCTTGGCCTCGCGGCAGCCCACGGCAAGGGACGACTGCTTTTTGGTACGGGAGGCCGGGCGACGATTCAACCCCGAGAGGCTACTTGCTCTTGACTTCATGCTGCTCGACATGCGGCGGTCGCTTGTCGAGGGCGTACGCTACACATGGAGTGCTTGGCCCCCACGTTGCACCAATTGAAATTGAAATTGAAATTGAAATTGTTTACAACATGTACCGTATGCGCCGGTTTTTCACCAAAAGCCGGATGCGTCGGCTGCTGTCTCTGGGCCCTCCCAACTATGCCATACAGGGAACTTACAAGTTAGGGCTAGACCGTTAACCACCTAATCCAACCTCTCCAAGGGTGTTCGGGGGTTTTACTCCCCCCCGGGGAGGATGCAAGTAGAGGTGAAGGATGTGTGCAGTCAGGGGCGTGCGTGGAAGCAATGTGCGGATGCGCGGCGGGAGGTCGTGCGGGACTTGATACGGTATATGCGTAGGAGGTGATGCAGCCATTGGACAGTATGCGTATGGAGTTGTGTAAGAATGCGAGATGTTTCGAGGTGTGCTTTCGTGACGAGTTTATCAGGGGGGTCTGTGCGGGCGGTGAGTAGGGAGGTGAGACTCGTGATGGTGGAGGAGTGCGGTGTACCTGTGCGGCTCATGACGATAGGAAGGATGTCGACCACTGTGCCTGGCCAGTGGTTTCTGATGGCGTTCGCAAGGGGTGTGTATTTGTCACGTATGAGGTCGGCTGTGTGAGTGAGGTTGTTGTCTGTGCAGTATTTCCATTCCCCTATCTGAATCTTTTTAATAGATGCATAGCGGCGGCGACCGTTGGAGTGGCCAACGAATCTGGGTTCGAGGATGCGGATGAAGTCAGGTTTGTGTGCTGGGGGACGAAGTTGGGGGGGAAGAATCTCAGGGGGGAGGACGGCGGGGCATGATGTTAGGGAGTCATGTGAGAGGCCTTCATCAGCAGCAACAAGGCGGGTGGGCATGTGGGTGGGGGGAGGAGGGTGGCAATCGTGAGGGGAGTGGGTAGGGGTGGGGGACTCAAACAATTTTATGGGTTTATTACCGAAGTCTGCGGTGATGGTCTCCCAGCGTCCTCCGTTGTGGCGTTCCATTAGGGTTAGGAGTAGTTGCAGAGCGCTGTTGTGTCGGTCCTGTCTTAGTCCAGACATAGAGGGGCAGTTACCGACCATGTGGCCGTTGCTAGTGAATTGTCCACATAGTGGGCAGCGCAGGGTGGGGTTGTGAGTAAGGAGGCGGGTGTTGTGGACACCCCACATGAATTCTTGTTTGTGTGTGAACTGGATATTTGTGAGGGAGGAGTGTTTTTTGTGATAAGAGAAGTCGGCGCCGTCCTTCGCTGCACGAGCGAGGAGGGCTCCGTGTTTGGTTGTATCCGAGAGTAGAGTGTGTGTGTGTTGTGTGCTGTATTTGTGTGCGTCGGATTTGAGGTTGGTGTATCTGTAGGGTATGGGTTCGCCTAGGGTTTGTGGAATGAGGGTGTACGGCCATGTCCAGTGGCCTATCGTGACTTCTGAGCCTGTAGTGTATATAGTATCGGGTGGTTGGCCATCCGCAACTTGGTTCGCGAGGGCGTCTGCAAGGTCGTTACCGATGGAGTGGTTGTGGGCTTTGATTTTGCCGAGGTGTGTGCGTATGCCTGCTGCGCAGCGGGTTGTAAGGGTGTGTGTGATAGATAGGAGGGTGTCTCGGTGAATGTTATGGCGGTAGGCGGATGGGCAGTTTAAGTAACCTTGTATGAGGCGAAGGGAACATGCACTGTCTGTGAGGAGGTGGGTGTGGCCAAGTTGGAGGCCTATATCAATGCCTGCTAGTTCGGCGCGATTTATTGTATGTGAGGGAGGGGTAGAGTTCACCAGGATTTTGATTTTGGTGTCCGAGGCGGGGTGGGTGGCTGCTGCTCCTAGGGGGGCCGTGCCGCCTTTTTTCGAGCCGTCGGTGTATACAAAGTCCTGCCAGGTCCAAGCAGGGGTGCCTCTGGTGGGAGGGTACGTTAGGTGTACGCGTTCTGGGAGGGGGTACGTGAGGGGGTGAGTTGGGTTCGGGGGGCGGTGGTATATACCTGTTGAGTGGGGTGAGTAGGAGACAAGGAGGTGTGGGGGGGGGGGTGGTGATGGTGGGGATGGGGAGGTGAGTGTCGTAGATAGATTCAAGAGTGTTATGGAGTGCGGTCATGGCTGTGGGTGATGGGAGGGTGGAGAGTGCGAGGGGGTTAGCGACGAGGTATATGTCTACCATCCAGCGTGTGCCGAAGGGGGTAGGGGTGGGGTTGCCAGTGTGTTGGTCTGGGGGCAGGAATGTGTTTGCGTCATTAGGTAGGGTGTAGAGGTGGTGGGTGTATGGGGAGTCGATGTATTTGGAATGGCGGTATGGTGTGTGTTCCCATCGGGGGAGGATGATGATGGTTGCGCTGGGTGTGTGATGGGCTGTGAGGTGTGCGCTGGTGATTGCGTGTTCCATGGCTCGTCTCATGCATTCGTGGTCGTATTCGGGGTTGGCTATGTTGGTGCCTTGCCAGGTGTGAGGGGCATTGCTGCCGCTAGATGAGAAGACGATGTCTTCGGGGTAGAGGGAGTGGTAGGTGTGGGAGTGAAGTGATTTGTTGAGGGGGTCGGAGTAGAGTTCTGTCTGGATGCTGAATGTGTGACGGAGTGCTGTGAGGAGGTCTTCTCTAGTGGCCCATCTATTGCGGGTGGTGGTGGCGGGTGTGGGTGAGTGGATTTCCGAGCGGGAACCTATGCGGGTGAGGAGGTGGTAGACCTCCTCTTCAAACGTAAGACGCGAGAGGTCGGGGCGAAAGAGTTGGTAGAGGTGGCGGACCCGGGGGCCGTTGAGGGTGGTGACCGCGCGGCCGTCGGGTGTGCAGAGTATGGTGGTGTCTTGGAGTGAGGGGTGTGCGTGGATAGCGAATTTACCGGTGGGGAGCATGTCGAGGTCGGGGTTGATGGGGTCATGGGTGAATGTGATGAGGGGGTGTGACCATGGAGGGGGTCCGGGTTCTGGTAGTATGGGTGTGGTGGAGGGGACATAGCCTGAGTTAAATGCGGTGAGGGCGGTGGGGCCGGAGGGGGTCTCACTGATGGTGTCGTGGAGTTGTAGGCATGGGGCCCACTGCACTTCGTGGAGGTGGGTGAGGTCGTGTTGTTGGCCGCGAGCACACCACTCGCATTGCCATGTAGCGGGTCCCTGGGCTGGGCGACACTGGGAGTGTATGGCAAAGTGCGGACATGTGCAGCATGCGGAGGAGGGTTCTGTGTGCAGGGGTTCATGACAGATGGAGCAGGCAGAGGGGGAGGGGGTGGGGAGGCATACCGATGTTGGAGTGGAGGAGATGAGGGTGGTGACCGCGCGGCCGTCGGGTGTGCAGAGTATGGTGGTGTCTTGGAGTGAGGGGTGTGCGTGGATAGCGAATTTACCGGTGGGGAGCATGTCGAGGTCGGGGTTGATGGGGTCATGGGTGAATGTGATGAGGGGGTGTGACCATGGAGGGGGTCCGGGTTCTGGTAGTATGGGTGTGGTGGAGGGGACATAGCCTGAGTTAAATGCGGTGAGGGCGGTGGGGCCGGAGGGGGTCTCACTGATGGTGTCGTGGAGTTGTAGGCATGGGGCCCACTGCACTTCGTGGAGGTGGGTGAGGTCGTGTTGTTGGCCGCGAGCACACCACTCGCATTGCCATGTAGCGGGTCCCTGGGCTGGGCGACACTGGGAGTGTATGGCAAAGTGCGGACATGTGCAGCATGCGGAGGAGGGTTCTGTGTGCAGGGGTTCATGACAGATGGAGCAGGCAGAGGGGGAGGGGGTGGGGAGGCATACCGATGTTGGAGTGGAGGAGATGAGGCGGAAGCCGTCGTCGAGTTGTAGCTGTATGTCCCATTCTGTGAGGTGCTCTGGGGCCCATTCAACCATGTACTGTGTTTGGCCGTATTCTGTGTCTTTGTGTTTGGAGATGATGCGGGTTACGTCGCAGGGGGGGTAGGGATGGTCTGAGGGGGTGAGGTATTCTGTGTCGAGGTGTGTGATGGGTGCTATGGGGGTGGGGTGAGCGGTGCGGGCGGTGGTGAGGCCGGATTGGAGGGTGGTGGTTGAGCGTGGGAGGTGAGGGGAGAGGAGGGGTATCCACGAGGGATGTATGGTGGTGGGGGGGGATGCCTGGATGGTGTTGAAGTTTGTGATGGGGAGGCGGTTGTGTATAGTATCGAGGGGTTCGGTGAGGATTGCGGCGAGGAGGCGGATGGGAACTGAGAGTGGGGTGGTGGACCCCGTGAGTGTAGTGATGGATTTGCATGATTTGAGGATGAGGGTGGATGAGGTGGCTCTGAGGAGGACTTGTGACCATGAGGTGATGTTATTTTTCCAGAGGGGGGTAAGGCGGGGTAGGAGGGAGGCGTGTGTTTTGCGGGGGGAGAAGTCGCAGTAGGCTTGTTTGTATGTGTGAGGGTCTGTGATGTGTGTGGCTTTGTCTCGGAGTGAGGTGAGGAGGGCGTTGTCTTGAGTGGTGAAGTGGGCGCGGATGGTGGAGGCGATGGGATTGGTGAGGGAGAGTGGAGGGATGTTGTGGAATAGGGTGCCCGCATCCCGTTGGGCGCGGACTAAGCATTTTAGTGTGGGTGGGGTGAGGCAGGTTGACATGATGGATTCAGAGGGCCAGTGGGAGTACGTGGTGGATAGGGTGCGTATGTGTGCGCGGGCCATGTGGCCTCTATATCCCGAGTTGTTCATGATTTTATGTAAGTGACAAACTGTGAGTTGTGCGGCGTGTGCTTTGAGGGAGGGGAGGCCGTATCCTAGGTCTGTGGTAGGGCGGTGGAGTGCGGTGCGGGGAAGACTACGTACCGAAGAGACGGCGGAGCGGAGTGCGCGGCAGATTTGTCCCTCGAGAGTGTCGAGTTGGGAGTCGGTGAAGAGGCCGAGCTGGAGAGTGAAGTGCTTTCCGATGAGGAGACCACGGATGACCCTGATTCTGCGGGATTGAGTCAGTGGGGATGTGGAAAGTGCGGTGATGAGGGATGCAGTGGAACGTTTGAGTTCTTGCCAATGTTTGGTGAAGTTAAGGGAGGTGTTCAGTTCAACTCCTAAGACGCGGTACGTTTCTTTGGGGCCAATGGAGGGGATGGGGGTCGGTGTGGAGTTTAGGGAGATGAACTGTGAATGCAGGCGGGATGCAAGGAGGGTAGTGTTGGCCCTGGTAAGGGCGTTGCCTGTACGCCAGAGGGCTCCGGTGATGCAGCACTTGCGGATGTTGACTGTCATGCCGGTGTAGGCGCTGAAGAGGGAGAGTTTTCGTAGCTGGATTGTCATGTTGGGGGTCGAGCCCGTGGCGAGGCTGAGGTCGTCCGCGAATCCGTGTCCCGGGTAGGTGGCTGTGGGTTCTGTGGGGTCAGCGTTAGTGGCGGGGGGGCCTGGGCGGTAGCCCCGGCTGCCCACCGTGAGCCAGCGAAGGAAGGGTTCGAGGAAGAGGGTGAAAAGGAAGGGGGAGAGGGTGTCGCCCTGGAGGGTTCCGCGATTGATGTCTATGGAAGGGGTGGGACCGTGGGGAGTGATATATGCTGTGGTTGAGACCCCGTAGAGGTGTTCGCATGTGTCGACAAAGGTTGGGGGCATACCGAGTTGACGCATGTGTTTGAACATGATGCGGTGGTCCGCGGCGTTAAAGGCACCTTTGAAGTCCGCGTACATGACATAAATGTCTTTGCTGTGGAGTTTCGCATCCTCCATCGTCGTGATGAGGGAGGAAAGGGCGTCGTGGATGCTGCGGTGTTGGCGGAATCCGTCCTGTTGGTCGCTGAGAATGCCGTGGGTTTCGGCGTACTTCGAGCCTGCGTCTTTGATTAGTGCTGTCCACAGTTTAAGGAGGTTGTTCATGAGGGCGATAGGGCGGTAATTATCGAGGAGGGAAGGGTCGCCTTTTTTATGTAGGAGGCAAGTTGTGCTGTGGCACCAGTCCGGGGGGGTGTATGATTTATGGGCTAGGAGGGAGAGGAGGTGAAGTTGTCGGGGTTGTCAGGGAGTTCCCATGGGGGGGTGGGGAGTTCGGGGGGGGTGGCGCGGTCGAGTTCTTTAGCGAAGTGAGTGTGCACTGCGTCGATGACGGCGGAGGGGGAGGAGGCGGTGGTGTTATCGGGTGTGGTGACGCGGTGGAGGGTGGAGGTGGTGCCGGTGGGGGGTAGGAGGCCACTCTTAATTTTTAATCGGCGGTGAGATAGTTTGGGGCAGGAGTCATAGGCTATGTTGGCTCGAGTTTTTATTTTATTAATCCTATCCGTGGTGGTGGTGTGAAGTAGGTGGCGGATGCGTGCTTGGCATTGTTGTTTGATGGCGGTAGGGGAGAGATATTCGGTTGTGTTTAATAGGGTCTGGGCGATGTGAAGAGGGCCTTTGAGTTTGCTGCATTTACGGAGAGTGAGTATTTGAGTGCGTGTTGTTTTTGGGAGCCAGGTGGGGGTGTAGGTGCCTTGGGTTGGGCGTCGTGGTTTGTCGGGGAGGAGGGGCCAGATTGTGGCCGCGTGGTCCATGTGGCGGGAGAGGAGTGTGGTGAATTGTGAGGCTAGGGTGTCAAGGGTGTCTGGGGTGGCCGAGGTGTGTGAGGTGTTAAGGATTTCTGCGTGGAGGGATGCCGTTTGGTTGATGAGGGCTGGTGTGCTGGATTGGTATGATGTGATGTGGTCCGGTGTGAGTGGAAGGCGGAATGTGAGTTTGCGCGTTGTGTGATGTGTGCTGGGGTGGGTGTGGGTAGGGGGGGGGTGTGCTATTAGTGAGAGAGGAGCTGGAATGACCAGGTGGATAGCGGAGTGGTCGGTGAAGTGGGAGGGAGAGGGGTATATCGAGCAAGAGGATGGAGGGAGGGTAGTGGGAGAAGGAGGGGTGGTGAGCCAGTGGTCGAGGCAGCCCCCGCTTCTGGGGAAGGTAGGAATTGGGTCGTGGAGGGGGTGTAGGTGGGATTTGAGGAGGGAGGTGAGAGCAGGGTGTCCTGTACCTGGGTGGGTGGTGGATTGGAAGTCTCCTCCCCAGAGGGTGCGGTGGTGGGGGTGGTCGTCCGTCAGTCGGAGGCCCCAAGCCGCGACTTCTGCGTAGAGGCGAGTCAGGTGGGGGGCGTGGAGCTGGGGCATATACGTGCCGATGAGGAGGTATGGGTTGCCTGAGTGGGGGACGATTTTCAGTGCGGCGATATGGGGGATGAGGTGGGGGGGCGGGGTTAGGACAGTGGAAGATTGGAATGAGGTCCGCCGGACCGCGAAGAGAACGCCTGCGTTGGGTAGGGGCACAGTTGAGTAGCAGGGGCGGGAGCTTTTGAGGTGGTATTGGGGGAGGGCCGTGCGCCAGCGGGATTTGTGGGTGGCGTGGTTGGTTTCTGTGAGGACCAAGACGTCTGGGTAGTGGGTGGTGGAGAGGTGTTCGACGTCCATGATGGAGGTGTGTAGGCCGCGGGTGTTGAGGGTGATAAAGTGGAGGGGTTGGGAGGTGTGGTGTGGCAGGATAGGGGAGGGGACGGGGGCGGTAGCGCTAGGGGGGGCGTCCGAGGGGTTGTCGACGAGAGGGGGTCGTGCTGGGGGGTGGAGTGGGGAAGGGAGGGGAAGATGTGGCGGATGAGGCGAGAGGCGGGGCGGAAAGGTAGGAGGGGGGGTGGGGAAGGTGTGGGGGGGGTTCGCGAGGAGTGGCGGCCTGGGTAGGGTTTTGAAGCAGGCGGGGGGGGGAGAGGGTTGGGGGGGGCTGGGATGGGTGTGGGGAGGGTGTTGAGGGGGTGAGGGTGGGGCAGGGGGTCGTAAAGCGTCTAGGAGGTGCTGTCGTCCCTGTGGGAGGGGGGCTGCTCGAAAGGTATGGAGCCAGAGCAGAGTGTGTAGGGAATAAACGGAGGACCGGGGGTCGAAGGAGGGGGGAGTATAGTGTTGGTCGGGGGGGGCAGTGGCGATGAAATACGTGTGTAAGAGGACGTGGGTGCCGCACGACCACGCCCTGTCGGAGTCGTTTTGGCGAGGGGGGTTGAGGGAGTGGAGTTCGGCGATGGGAGGGGGGGGGGAGGAGTTCCAGGCAGAGATGAGTGTGAGTGAGCGGGCTAGGAGGTCGGGGGGGGGGGAGTGATGTAGGGAGTCTATCCAGGTAGCAGAGGAGTGTGTTAGGTGCAGAAGGCCGAAGTGCGAGTTTTGCCAAGTCAAGACGAGTAGGGAGTGGTTAGGCGTTCCTGGATGTGGGGGGGAGCCACGGTTGGCGAGGTTGGTCCAGTGGCTGGGGAAGAGGGAGTTGAAGTGGTAATTATCTACTTCCTGGTTAGTAATAACTGTGTAGGAGGAGTTGGAAGTGGAGTGGAGTTTGGTAATTGCGGATGCTAGGCAGTAGAGGTTAGAGAGGTCCTGGTATTGGCCCCACTGGAAGGAAAGGGCAGCGGAGGTGTCCAGGTAGCCGATAGGGGTGGGAAGGCCGGAACCGAGGTTTAAGTCGATGAGAAAGTCACGCAGAGTTGTGCAACAGGTGTGGGGGTTAAAGTGGGCCGGGAGTGTGAAACGAGTATTGGTGTTTACAGTGTGAGGTTGGGTGTTCGGTTGGGGGTCCGGGGGGAGGGTGTGGGGTCTAACCTCTGTTATGTCCTGAGGGGACCTAATGATGACAGTCGGCCTGGTCGGCCGGGGTTGACATGTGGGGGTGGCTGGCCCTGGGGGAGGCGGTGTTGGCCGGTGGGGTGTCAGCAGTCTCCGCGTCGCCCTCAGGAAGGTCTTCGTAGCCTTCGAAGTCGAGGTCGTCGTAGTCAGGGGAGACGGGTGGAGGGGGGGGGTGGGCAGCGGCGGCAGAGGGAGTGGGGGTGGCTCCTGGAGGGATGAAGGTGGGGTCGAGAGGAGGGTGAGGAGAGGGTGGGGCGGGGTGGGGTGGGAGGGAGGGGTGCGGGGGGGCGCGAGCCGAGGGGGATGGGGAGCGGTGTTTTTGGGAGGGTCTGGAGGGTTTGGTGACCCCTGCGGGGGATGCGGGTTTAAGGGAGTGGTCAGTGGGGGGGCGTGTGCGGGGGGGGGAGGCTGCTGATGGGGGCGGTGCTGGGGGGTGGGAGGTAGGATGTTGGGGAAGGGTAGGAGGTGGGGTTAGGGTATGAGTGGTGTTTGGGTGGGCGAGGAAGAGGGGGGGGGATTGGTTGTGGGGGGGAGGGCGGGGTGGAGAGGTGGAGGAGTCCATTGGTTCGGAGGAGTCTTCTGTGATAGTGTGGAGAGGGGAAGGGGCGATGGTGGGATGTGGGAGCGAGGGGGGGGCCGGAGGGTGTGGGGGGGGATGCGCGTGGTAGGAAGAGTTGGAGGTGGGATGTGAGGCTGAGTGTTGGGGAGGAGGCCATGTGGTGGGGGATGAGATGGCCGGGGTGTTGGAGAGTTGGATGTCCGGGAGGGAGGAGAGGTCGAGGGGGGTGTCCTCGATGTCCTGCTGGAGGAAGGTAGAGGGTGCCAGGTGCCATTGGTTGGGGATGTGGTTATCTGTGAGGTGATGGAACCATTGAAGGAGGAGGGCAGGGGTGTTGCGGTGGAGGGTGTAGGAGGGGTGGGGGAGGTGTTGGGTGGGGGGGGTGTTTGTGGGGTTGGTGTGGGTGAGGTGTTCGTTGGCAGTCTGGGAGAGGAGGGTGTGTAGCCAATGGGAGGGGGGAATAGTGCCGTTGGGTTTGATGCAGGGGAGGGAGAGGGAGTGGCGGGATTGTATGAGGACTGTGGTGAGGCAGGTGTCAGTCCATGATAGACCGGGGACAAGACCGGAGACGGGGGGGGGAGTGATGGTGATGGTGTTGAGGTGATTATCAGGAGGTACGTGTTCACGGGGTGAAAATGGAAGGATTGGAATGGATACAGGTCCGGATTGTGAAAGGATGGGGTTCTCGGAGAGGTGTAGGATATTTACCCAGAATGCGGAGGGGTCGGCTTCGATCGGGGTCGGTGTGTCCAGCGGTTGGATGGCGTCCGCGAACTGGAGGACGAACTGGGCTTGTTCCGGAAGGTCCTCGAGTCTGCATTGGGGGTGAGTCGAGGGGGCTGAACCGGTCGAGGTGAGTGCAGAGGCGAGGTCACAGGTAAGGAGGTCCTGGAGGAGAGCGATCATTTCTGGGCCGGTGATACCGGAGAACAGGGGGGAGCGGATTTTCACGCGACGACCTGAAACTGCGGGAGCTGTGGCATCTCGGAGGAAGCGAATTTTCTGCTGTCGCAGAATGTTCAGGACCGAAGGGGAGAGGGTCGTGGAGGGAGGTACGGGACCGGCTGAGCTGAATTCACGCTGGTGTGAAGTAAGCTGGTACAGGAGACCGACCGTTATACAGGAGGTGGGGATAGCGAGGCCGATCTCTTGAAAGCCTGATCGGAGCTCGTCGGGGAGGGGGGTGGCATCATTGCTTTTTGTTGCAGTGGGGTGTGGAGTGCGAGAGAGGTTCGCAGACCAGCTCGTCTGGTGGGCGAGTTCCCGTCCGATTATATTTTTAATTCGGTTGGGTAGGTCGGTGAGGCCGTTGACGCGTTCGAGGAGCCATCGGCGGGCCGATGAGCAGGCGGACGCGATCGGGTCATGGTGTGACTGGTCGGGCAGGAAGATGCCGTGGAGCCAAAAGCGGGCAAGGTGGGGGGGGTTGGTGGAGTACTGGCCTGTGAGGAGGAGTGTGTCGATCATTCTGGTGGAGAGGTCGTCGGCCGTTCCAAGTTGCGCGGTTGACTGCGGGACGGAAAGGACCAGGGGGGTCTGTAGGCCTCGATGGATCGGTAGAGGGTCTGAGGCTGTGCCTAGGACCTGTTGGGGGCGGGGAAGCTGGGTGGTGGATAGGAATGGGGTCAGCGGGTGACCCGCGAGTGTGTTTCTGGGATGGTGTATGTCCGTGAAGCGGCCATGTTGCGGGGGATCCCATAGCAGCACCTGCTTGTAGGTGGGGGGGGGGTTAAGCGATGAGGACATAGTCGTCGAGCCGTGTGTCGAGAGAGGAATGGGGGTAGTTTGAGGAGGTGTGGCTTGTCGAGGTAGGTGAGAGGTGTAGTGCGCGTGTTGGCTGCACGCGACCAGGTGTGATGGGACCTGGGTTTGGTGGATGTTGGCGGCGGACAGGGACGTCCGGACGCTCTGAGGGGCGTGATGGAGTGCGCCGGCCGCCGGGTAGCAGGATTTTTGTAAGCGATGTGTATCGCAGAGGTTCTGTAGTACTTTAACGGGTACCGATGTGGTTTTCGAAATGGATGGCGCGGTAGCTGTCGGGGGGATGAAATTCAAATCCCTGGAAGCTGCGCCTTTGAGTGTGTACCGTCTGGTGTCGCTACGGATCCACTGACCAGTTAGAGCTAGGCTCGTGTGGGGAGAGGTGAATGGTGCGCGCTGTTCAGCGGCCCTGTTCACCAGTCTTGCGCTCAATGGGAGGCCAGGCCCAGAGCGAAGACGATCGGCGTTGCTCATTCGAGCTACCGACCCATCCCCGTGTGATATGGTTTTGTAGTACTTTAGTAGTACTGTGGATCGTTTTACTGTCTTAAGTGACGGTAGGATAACAAGTTTTTTGCTCGACCTTCACGATGCACGGCCGGCTCCCACCGAACCGGGGTGCCGACCGGCCTAGGCCGGTCGGCGTTCGGTAGGGACGACGTGCCAGCCTAATCTAGCTCCCGCGTGACTTCGGTCTTGCCGAAAATAGGAGGGGAAAGGCTGGCAAAAAAACCCTCCTCGCGTGGTCGCTCGTCGATCCCGCCGCCGCATCCCGTATACCTCGCCCCAAGGTCGTAGCCGCGTCCACCGACGCGACGGTCCTCCTTGTCGAGGTCCCCCGTCACCTTGAGGACATGTGGGGGGAACCGAGACACAAAGGCAGAGAAAAAACTGGGCGCTCGTGCCTCCGCGCCTGATTTCCCCCCTCTCATTTCCTCGGTTTTTTTCTTTGTCTGGTACCCGGGTACCTGCCATATAGTCCGGCTTGTGTCCGTACCCTCCCCCCTCTAATCGCGCGTCCGCCGAGCAGCCTTTGTTGAGCGGGGGCCTCCGCGCTCACCCGGGCCCACGCTCAAGAAATCTGTAGGTCTATCGGGGCAGTGGGTGTCGAAGAGGGGGGGGGGGGGGGGGGGGGGGGAGGGGGGGGGGGGGGGGGGGGGGGCAGGTCACCGTAGTCGGATCCGGCGGGCCGCGGGCGCACGGAAATTATTCAAACCCCTCCGTACGGGGATTTCCTCCGGGTCGGCGCCGCCAAATCGTGTCGCTCCTTCCGTCGCGACCATCCTCCTTGCCGCCCAAGCTTACTCCTCCCCCCGGGAGATGTAGCATGTCGACGAAGCGGCTCGCTAGTGAGCTCCCTGCCTTGGTGTTGCTTCCCAACTAGCTCGACGTCGGGTACGGACATTAGTTTAGTTTCCGAAAAAGCCCTCCGTACATGGCTTTCCGGCGGCGGCTGATCCCGAGGATCGTCGCCGCCTCACATAGCCGCTCCTCCGCCTCCGACCGGCCACCGGCATGTGCCCTGTCTTGCCTCACCCCCCGGGAAGGTTCGACTGGCAAAGGGCTGGTCGACGGCTAGCGAGCGCCCTTTCCCGGCTGGCCACCACCAGCTCCAACAACCGCCTCCCACCGTTGATCCGGCCGTACCCTTCTCGCCATCAGACGCTCTTGTAGTACATGCCCCACCCCCTTGAAGTAGGATTGTATTCATGAGTATTTGACCGGGAAAAAAACATATTGGACGGGCCGAGCGGGAGATCTTGGTGCCGGTATTGCAAAGAATGTTTTTTTTCAAAAGCCGTATGTACATGGCTTTCTCGATAGTTCCTGATCCTGCGGATCGAGCTGTCGGCCCTCTTAGCCCCTACCGTGCCATGCCTGGCACGGCTACGGGGTTTCAAGCGCCCACCACGGGCAAGTGAAGGGATGCCGACGAGCATGCGAGCGCACCCCCCTCCGGGGCCGCCGCCGCTGCGCCACTGGCGGGCGCCGTAGCTACGCGAACTATTTGCGTATGCTATAGCTTCGCTAGGCTTTTAGAACGTTCGTCCCATAGGGGGTGCGTGAGGGGAGGGCCTCCCGGCAGCCATGTTAGGTGCTCGGTGGCGATCATAAACAGCGAAGGGGTGGCTGCGCCCTCGGTCGGTACTATAATGATTACCTCCCGATATGTCGGTTTCAGAATGGCAAGGAGCAAGTCGATGTGAGCCTGTAGGGAATGTATGCAAAGGAGTTATGTAGGGGGGAGCGTGCCATGTAGGGGTGTGGCCAACGATATCGTTGTACGCACAAACTTCAACGTGCCGAGGGAATGTGGGGAGATGCTTTAGTCTTTCCATCAACTAGGGTCGGACCTCTTCAAAGACGATGGCCTCATCATCATGAGGGGAGGGAAAGGATGATATGAAGTCGCCCTTAACAACGCCGAAAGCCTATGCCGTCGGAAGATGTGTGGTTCTACGGTGGACGTTAGGCAATCCTTCCACCCTACAATTATTGGGAGGTACTCCTCTTCTCCTTTTGTCCCTCCCTGCTCAGTTCCATATCCGACACCCCCTCGGTGTTGTAGTACTGTTGTAGTTTACTTGAATATATTCTATTAGCCGCCGCGTCATGCCGTTTGGGTTTTTGCGGGCGTTTGTACTTTTGCGTTGAATGTTACTATGAACTATTGCGCTAGCGTATGCAAAGCACTGCATGAAAAAAGTCGTGCTCATCGAGGACTTAAGCGTTTTCTTCAGGAAGTCGTTGAGGAAAGTTGGGGCGTCATGGAAAGTGCCCGAGGTCATTTTCTTGCCCGAGCGTGTAGGGTATCGACGGGAATATCCGAATCTGCCTTACAACATGACATGTTAGTTGCCCCCACATCAATGCAAATGCATTTCTCCAAAAATCTTCGACGTCGTAATATAAATTTACATATCAGCACTAATGTTTGACGCATTTTCTTTCGACGTGTTTCACATTTTTCGCGCGTCCGTCTTTGTAGGTATTCGCGGGGCTCGCGAGGCCGATGGGCATCAACAACGCGCCACCGCTAGCTAGGAGGTTGATGCGCTGCACATACATGCAACGACACGTGGTATTAAACGCGATGATGTGTTGCGGGAGGAACGAGCATTGATGGGAAGGGCTGGTGTGGACGGAGGTAAAAGTAATCCCATGAAGTAATTTATCGTCGTTATACCACACAT
The DNA here is from genome assembly GCA_026401115.1 of Tetraselmis chui. Taxonomy (NCBI): domain Eukaryota; kingdom Viridiplantae; phylum Chlorophyta; class Chlorodendrophyceae; order Chlorodendrales; family Chlorodendraceae; genus Tetraselmis; species Tetraselmis chui. The sequence goes on along the minus strand of JAPMLY010001459.1, from coordinate 3,400 downwards.
AAACTCCGATATTCGTATTCGTACGGATGTGCACACAAAATTCATCGGTTTACTTAATCAATATCATGAAAGCAAGAGCAGAATGTTTGAATCATTTGCTTTGCCCCCAGACTACATGTTGTATTCCTTTTGTAAGACACGGGCGGAAGAACCATGAGCAAATCCGCATGCCCACCCGTGCCCACCCTAGACGTTGTAGTTAACACGGTCTTTAGCAATGGAGGCCACGTATTGTGGAGTATACGCTACAACCATGCCGCCAAAGCTATAGGTGACCCTATTGTACCTAGCTCGGTCTCCAGGTTATTCCTCGCTTCCATGGCCAAAAAGGTGTTCCTTAGTCGCAGCGAAAGACACGGTGCGTTCTCTCACCAGCCCCAGCCGGGATACCCGGGACAATCGGCGCATATGTAGTGGGTAGATTCTTTTGCTCGCGCGGACACGTTCTATGTGCAAAACACATAGACGGTCAACGTGTTAGGCGCCTCATGCCAAGCGTTGTTCAACGTGTTTTCGCGGGGTGGCAGAGGCACAACGACCCGCAACACTACGAGGAGAACGAGCGCAAGGCGCAAGCAGCGGTGCAACGGCCTTATGAGCCATCTCGCCAAACGACAGCATCCCCGCGCGAGTCCCTACAAGCCCCGCCGCCGCCTACCCAGGTAATTCCCAAGTCTTTTTGAATCCATAGTACAATATATGATATAAAGACTCGTCGATTTATTAGAAACTCGCCATGCTTCGTGGTTGTGCGCGCTATTTAGAGAGCCGTATCAATGCGATGAGGATGGAAACACTATCGCGGCACACCTCCCACTCCCGACATCCAACCTTACGGTGTAGTCAAAGTATGCGATCGGTAGTCGCTTCAGCCAAGTAAACCCACCACAATAGTCGATATAAGTAGCTCGAGTGGTAATAGCGGCGCCCATTCAGAGGGGGTTGTGTACATAAACCTAGACAGATTAAAGCTAAGTTGCTCCTACACACATGACCAAACCACTCACCAAGCTCCGAACCCATAGTTGTAGGCTATGGAGGCGCTGCCCAAGCCCAGATTATATCGCCTTCTCAGCCGCTAGCTCATCCGCAGACGAGCTCATCTAAGAGCGCACATGAGGCATGCAAGTAGTATCTGCCTTATTATTGCCAGTTATGTGTACACTGATGAAACATATTACTGGCATAGCTAAAACGATCAAACATGTCCTAAAAACAGATAGCAAATAGTTGGGAACATCTGTTTTTGTGTGTCGGTGTGTCTATCGACAGAGGAATGTGTGTGTGTGTGTGTGTGTGTGTGTGTGTGTGTGTGTGTGTGTGTGTGTGTGTAATGTGTGTGAGTGAGTGTGTGTGTAATGTGTGTGTGTGTGTGTGTGTGTGTGTGTGTGTGTGTGTGTGTGTGTGTGTGTGTGTTTGACAAGGAATATCTATATTTGTAATGTATATGTGTATGTGTGTGTGTGTGTGTGTTTGTGTTTGTGCGCGCGCGCGCTTGCGCTTGATGCATACTGAGAGGCGGAGAAGACAAAATGAGGCTGTGCTTGTGTGTGTGTGTGTGTGTGTGAGAGAGAGAGAGAGAGAGAGAGAGAGAGAGAGAGAGAGAGAGAGAGAGAGAGAGCGTGCGTACGTGTGTGTGTGTGTGTGTGTATGTGTGTGCATGTGTGCGTGTGTGTGTTTTGGAGGAAGTCAGTGTAATTTGTTTGTATTTGTATATGTGTGCGTGTGTGCATGCGTGTGCGCGCGCAATGAATATTGAGAGATAACGAAGAGAAAATGGGGCCGTGTGTGTGAGTGTACGCGCGCGCGCGCGTGTGTGGGGGGGTATTTTGGAAAGGGTCAGTATGTTTGTCGTGATTTGCATGTGTGTGTGCGCGCATGATACATATTGAGATTTAATGATGAAAAGAAAATAGGGCTGTGTGTGTGTGTGTGTGTGTGTGTGTGTGTGTGTGTGCGTGCGTGTGTGTGTGTGTGTGTGTGTGTGTGTGTGTGTGTGTGTGTGTGTGTGTGTGTGTGTGTGTGTATGTATTTTGGAGGGGGTCAGTATGTTTATAATTTGCATGTGTGTGCGCGCGCGTGATACATACTGAGAGATTAAGGAGAGAAAATATGGCTGTGTGTGCGTGTGTGTGTGTGTGTGTGTGTGTGTGTGTGTGTGTGTGTGTCTTGTGCGTGCGTGTGCTGTGCTGTGCGTGTGGTGTGTGCGCGTGCTGTGTGTGTGTGTGTGTGTGTGTGTGTGTGTGTGTGTGTGTGTGTGTGTGTGTGTGTGTGTGTGTGTGCGTGTGTGTGTGTGTGCGTGCGTGCGTGCGTGCGTGTGTGTGTCTGTGTGTGTGTGTGCGCACTGTTGTAAGTAATACCGCATACGTATTAGTTGCACATAGCTACTGTAAGCTACTCTAGATATGATTAGTACATGTCTAGATCGGACATACCGATAAACTGTTTGACTCGGTACAGAGCTGTCGCTAGGCTACAGCTCTCCCACTTCTGTTGTCCCGACACCACGCATGTAGGCTGGTTGTCGCCTTAACTGTTCCGTTTGCGGGACTGTGACTGTAACTACGTTTGCGTACGTTATCTTCCACACTAACTGTGTTTGCATGGTTCAATAGGTTATGGGCCCCCGCCTCACGTCACTCACGCGCGACAACCTTGTTCGGCGAGCTGCGATCGACAGCTCTCCCGCAAAAGGCAAGTTTCATTAGACTCCTAGTACTTTCAACCTGTAGTCGGCGGTATCGCCAGTATAAACTGCGATTTTAAAACCCGCCACCACCCCTCTTAAGTCAGCCACCCGACGGAGATAGCCAGCCACCCACACCGACGCACTCGTCGTGTGTTGACAGGGTGCACACATGTCCAAGCTGGAGAACGGGGGGGTGCACTGTCGGGTGAATACGCATCCACAGGTCGCACGCCACCCGTAGCTTACCTTATATTTTTATTTTTTTTCCTCACCTAGCGAATCACCCACCAGCGCAGCGCTCCACCTGTCCTGGCCTTGGCCTCGACTTGTGCCCCACACTGGGTGGAGGATACAGAAAAGGTGCTCTGAGACACCCCGGGGCTACATGCCGAGGGGTCGGCGGGCATCAGGCCGTCTCTTTGCATACCGCTGTTAGGCACGAGTCCGGCTAGCGGTTTATACCGCTGCCAGTTTTTCATCCAGCTCTTTCTTTTTTGCCCTCTGTCGAAATGGCGCAGAAAAACCCGCATGTTTCACCTGTTGGTTCCCCTGAGTCAGGCTCTCACCAGAGCACCCTCGATCACCCCCCAGATACTCTCGCGCTGCTCGTTGCGCAAGTGGCGAACATAACAGCTCGTCTCGACTCGCAGTCGGCCGAGGGTGCTGTTGCTGTTGCGGGTGCTAATCCGCACCCCCCTGTAGCTCCGCGCC
>JAPMLY010001458.1:17978-53501 GCA_026401115.1 Tetraselmis chui | reverse complement strand
ACCGCGAATTCTCACCCCGCAAGACACACACCTCCCTCCTTCCCCGCCTTGACCCCCTATGGCAAAATCACATAACAGAATGGTCACAAGTTCTCCTCCGAGCCACCCCTTCCTCCTTCATCCTCAAACCTTGCCAGTCCATCTCCAAACTCACGGGGTCCAACACCTCCCTCTCTATCCCAATTCGCCTTCTCGCCGCAGTACTCACCGAACCCTCCGACACTGTCCACAACCGACTCCCCGTCACAAACCAAACAAGCATCCCCTTCCACCACTCTCCACCCCTCATGGGTTCCCCTCCTCACCTCACACCTCCCCCGCCCTCCTTCCACCCTCTCCCCCTTTACCCACTCCTCCCGCACCAACATCTACACCCCCACTGCACCCATCACACACATAGATACAGAATACCTCACCCCCTCAGACCACCATTCCCCCCCTGCGACGTGACGCGCATCATCTCCAAACACAAAGACACCGAATACGGACAAACCCAATACATGGTCGAATGGGCCCCGGAACACCTCACGGAATGGGATATACAACTCCAACTGGACGACGGCTTCCGTCTCATCTCTTCCACCCCCACATCGGTAAACCTACCCACCCCCACCCCCGCCGATTGCTCCATATGTCACAAAACTCTGCACTTAGAACCCACCTCCACCTGCAGCACATGCCCGCACTTTGCCGTCCATTCCCAATGCCGCCCTGCCTTAGGCCCCGCCACATGGCAATGCGATTGGTGCGCTCGAGGCAAACAACACGACCTCACCCGCCTCCACGAGGTCCATTGGGCGCCTTGCCTTCAACTACAAGACACCACTAGTGAGACACCCTCCGGCCCCACCGCCCTCACCGCATTTAACTCCGGCTTTGTCCCCTCCACCACACCCATTCTGCCAGAACCCGGACCCCCTCCTTGGACACATCGCCTTATCACATTCAACCACAACCCCATCAACCCTGACCTCGACATGCTCCCTACCGGTACATTCACCATCCACACACACCCCTCACTTCACGATACCACAATACTCTGCACTCCCGACGGCCGCGCAGTCACCACCCTTAACGGCCCCCGCGTCCGCCACCTATACCAACTCTTTCCCCCCGACCTCTCCGATCATACATTCGAAGAGGAGGTCTACAACCTCCTCACTCGCCTAGGCTCCCGCTCAGAAATCCACTCCCCCACACCCGCCACCACCACCCGCAACAGATGGGCCACCAGAGAGGACCTCCTCTCGGCCCTCCGTCACACATTCCACATCCAGACACAACTCTACTCAGACCCCCTCAATAAATCACTCCACTCGCACACCTACCACTCACTCTACCCCGAAGACATAATCTTCTCATCCAGCGGCAGTAATGCCCCACACATATGGCAAGGCACCAACATCGCCAACCCCGAATACGACCACGAATGCATGCGCCGAGCCATGGAACATGCAATCACCAGCGCACACCTCACAGCCTCACACACCCCCAGCGCTACCATCCTCATACTCCCCCGTTGGGAACACACACCATACCGCCACTCCAAATATATCAACCCCCCCTACACACATCTCCTCTACACCCTTCCCAACGACGCGAACACCTTCTTACCCCCCGACCAACACACAGGCCACCCCACCCCTACCCCTTTCGGCACACGCTGGATGGTCGACATCTACCTCGTCGCTAACTCCCTCGCGCTCCCCACCCTACCCTCACACACAGCCATGACCGCACTCCACAACACCCTCGAGTCTATATACGACACACACCTCCCAAGCCCCACCATCACCTTCCCACCTCCACACCTCACCGACTCCTACTCACCTCACTCCGCAGGCATATACCATTTCCCCCCCAACCCCACTCACCCCCTTACCTACCCCCTCCAAGAACGCACACGACTAACATACTCCCCCACCAGAGGAACTCTTGCTTGGAACTGGCAGGACTTCGTATACACAGACGGCTCGAAAAAAGGAGGCAGCTCCCCTCTCGGGGCGGCAGCCACACACCCAGCATCGGACACCAACATCAAAATCCTGGTGACCTCTACCCCTCCCTCCCATACTCTCAATCGAGCCGAACTAGTAGGCATAGACATAGGCCTCCAACTAGGCCATACCCACCTCTTGACTGACAGTGCGTGCTCCCTCCGCCTCATACAAGGATACCTTAACTGCCCCTCCGCTTTTAGGCACAACATCCACCGCGACACACTCCACTCCATCACACGCACCATCATAACCCGATGCGACGCAGGCATCCGCACACATCTCGGCAAAATTAAAGCACACAACCACTCACTCGGCAACGACCTCGCCGACGCACTCGCTAACCAAGTAGCAGATGGTCAACCACCAAACACCACATACAACACTGGCTCGGACGTGTCAATAGGTCACTGGACATGGCCTTACTCCCTCATACCACAGACTCATGGGGAACCCATACCCCACATTTACACAAACCTCAAAGCCGACGCACACACCCACAGCTGCAAGCACATACTTACATCCCTCTCACAAACATCCAAACACGGCGCCCTCCTCGCCCGCGCCGCGGCGGACGGCGCCGACTTCACCTTCCACAAAAAACACACAACACTCACCAACACACAGTTCACCCACAAACAGGAATTCATATGGGGCGTCCACAACACCCGCCTCCTCACACACAACCCCACCATGCGATGTCCCATGTGTGGCCAATTCACCAGCAACGGCCACATGGCCGGTAACTGCCCATCCATGTCTGGCCTAAGACAGGACCGTCACAACAGCGCGCTACAACTCCTACTATCCCTCCTAGAACGCCACAACGGAGGTCGTTGGGAGACTATCACTGCAGACGTCGGTAACAAACCCATCAAGTCCTTCACCCGCCCCTCCCCCACCTCCACCCCGCTTGACTGTCACCCCCCGGACCCCACCCACATGCCTACCCGCCTTGTTGATGCAGACGAAGGTCTCTCGCCCGACTCCCTAACCTCGTGCCCCGCTATCCTCCCCCCCGATATCCTCCCGCATGCACTACGTCCCCCGGCGCACAAACCCGATTTCATACGCCTCCTCGAACCTCGCTTCGTCGGTCACAACAACGGCCGCCGCCGATACTCATCTATCAGGAAAATACAGATAGGGGAGTGGAAGTACTACACCGATCACAACCTCTCTCACACATACCGCTTGATTAGGGACAAATACACACCCCTCGCAAATGCCATCCGAAATCACTGGCCAGGCATAGAAGTCGACATCCTACCCATAGTCTAAGACAGGACCGACACAACAGCGCTCTGCAACTCCTACTCTCCCTACTGGAACGCCACAACGGAGGACGCTGGGAAACCATCACCGCAGACTTCGGTAAAAAAAAAAAAATCCTTTGCTTCCCCCACACTCCGCTTGACTGCCACCCACCCCACCCCACCCACATGCCCACCCGACTTGTTGCTGCTGACGAAGGTCTCTCGCCTGACTCCCTAACCTCATGCCCCGCCGTCCTCCCCCCTGAGATTCTCCCCCCTTGCTTCGTCCCCATGCACACAAACCTGACTTCATCCGCATCCTCGAACCCCGATTCGTTGGTCACTCCAACGGTCGCCGACGTTACGCATCCATAAAAAAGATTCAGATAGGGGAATGGAAGTACTGCACAGACAATAACCTCTCCCACACAGCCGACCTCATACGCTCCAAATACACACCCCTTGCAAACGCCATCAGATGCCACTGGCCAGGCACAGTGGTTGACATCCTCCCCATCGTCATGAGGCGCACATGGACACCACACTCCTCCACCATCACGAGTCTCACCTCCCTTCTCACCGCCCGCACCGACCCTCCAGATAAACTCGTCTCCAAGGCTCACCTCGACACGTCTCGTATTCTTGCACAACTCCACACGCATACTGTCCAATGGCTGCATCACCTCCTACTCATATACCGCATCAAGTCCCGCACGATCTCCCGCCGCGCATCCACACATTACCCCCTCGCACGACCCTAAATGCACACAACCTTCGCCTCTACTTGCACACCTCCCCGGGGGGGAGTAAAACCCCCGACCCACATTGGAGAGGTTGGATTAGGTGGTTAACGGTCTAGCCCTGACTTGTAAGTTCCCTGTATGGCGTAGTTGGGTGGGCCCAGAGACAGCAGCCGACGCATCCGGCTTTTGGTGAAAAACCGGCGCATACGGTACATGTTGTAAACAATTTCAATTTCAATTTCAATACCCATAGTCATGAGCCGCACGGGCACACCGCACTCATCCACCATCGCTAGTCTCACCTCTCTCCTCACCCTCCGCACCGACCCTCCCGACAAACTCATCACCAAAGCACGACTCGACACATCTCGCATTCTTTCCGCACTCCATGCACACACCGTCCAATGGCTGCACTACCTCCTCCTTGTCTACCGCACCAAATCTCGCACGACCACTCGCCGAGCCTCCGCATAACGCACCTCCCCAAGCCATTCATGCACACCACCTTTAACCCACTTCCGACCCTCCCCGGGGGGGAGTAAAACCCCCGACCACACTTGGAGAGGTTGGACATAGGTGGTTCACGGTCTAGCCCTGACTTGTAAGTTCCCTGTATGGCATAGTTGGAAGGGCCCAGAGACAGCAGCCGACGCATCCGGCTTTTTGGTGAAAAACCGGCGCATACGGTACATGTTGTAAACAATTTCAATTTCAATTTCAATACATATAATAACGAGTCTGATACCACATTGACCTCCGCATACCTTTGAGGTAGTGGCTTGGGCAGATGCCACAGGATTGGGAAGTACGGCGTCCTAAGTTGCCTCTCTATCAGGTTCCGCATGTGGCACATAAACATAACAATACATGAGAAAAGTCAAAGGTGGTGTGAACAACCCACACTCAGTGCGGCTTTTAACAACGCCGCTTGGGCATCTACTTACCGCCACAACTACACTTGTCGATAGGGGTTGGAGACATGAGCCTTCTTGCACGGCTTCTTGACAAGGTTGAGACTGCATAACACAAAAATAAAGTAAAAAGATAAAACATGTTACATATAATAACGAGTCTGATACCACATTGACCTCCGCTTACCTTTGAGGTAGTGGCTTGGGCAAAGGCCACAGGATTGGGAAGTACGGCGTCCTCAGTTGGCTCTCTATCAGGTTCCGCATGTGGCACATAAACATAACAATACATGAGAAAAGTCAAAGGTGGTGTGAACAACCCACACTCAGTGCGGCTTTTAACAACGCCGCTTGGGCCTCCACTTACCGCCACAACTACACTTGTCGATAGGGGTTGGAGACGTGAGCCTTCTTGCACGGCTTCTTGACAAGGTTGAGACTGCATAACACATAAATAAAGTAAAAAGATAAAACATGTTACATGTAATAACGAGTCTGATACCACGTTGACCTCCGCTTACCTTTGAGGTAGTGGCTTGGGCAGAGGCCACAGGATTGGGAAGTACGGCGTCCTAAGTTGCCTCTCTATCAGGTTCCGCATGTGGACCATAAACATAACAATACATGAGAAACGTCAAAGGTGGTGTGAACAACCCACACTCAGTGCGGCTTTTAACAACGCCGCTTGGGCCTCCACTTACCGCCACAACTACACTTGTCGATAGGGGTTGGGGACGTGAGCCTTCTTGCACGGCTTCTTGACCAGGTTGAGCCTGCATAACACAAAAATAAAGTAAAAAGGTAAAACATGTTACATATAATAACGAGTCTGATACCACATTGACCTCCGCTTACCTTTGAGGTAGTGGCTTGGGCAGAGGCCACAGGATTGGGAAGTACGGCGTCCTAAGTTGGCTCTCTATCAGGTTCCGCATGTGGCACATAAACATAACAATACATGAGAAAAGTCAAAGGTGGTGTGAACAACCCACACTCAGTGCGGCGTTAAAGAACGCCGCTTGGGCCTCGACTAACAGCTACACTTGGCACAAATGTGGCACATAGTGAGATATAAAAAAGGGTTCCAAGAACTTTTAATTAATCGATATGACGTGTGGATTCACATTAACGCGATAGACATACCTTAGAAGGTGTATTGTCCCTAGATGACGTCATTGTTTGCTTCCCAACTCTATTCAACAAGCGTTTGATCCGACTAAAGATCCCATAATCAGCAGAGGCCTGAAGTAACAACATTCAAATCGATATAAGCTAGCGAGCTTTCTCCAAGGATAAAAAAAACGACACATCTAGCCTCATTTGTTGTCTTGTAAGTCAACGAAACAGTCCGATAAGTATTCAACGGTTTTGAACTACTTTCCTGGGTGGTTGGTGGCGTTGGACCGGAAGACTCCTCATTATGAATCATTCCCTTGTGTGGCACCGAGGAGGGGGGGACGGAATAAAATAAGCAACACGAAAATAGCATTCGTCATTGGAAAGACCATAGAAATCGACGACTGTGATAGTTCTACCATCTATCACAACTACTTTATGCAAAAATAGTTGATGTTGTAAATACATGTATTTGCGGATACTTACCATAGGTGCATGTGACGATAGTTGAGGAGCGACCCCAGGGCGTGCCCTTTTCTCAATAGGCGCCTATATAAAGGGAAAGTCGCGAGGTAATAGTCATTGTTACCATCATTGAAAAAAGCAAAATCGTTGGCGGGAATCAAGCATGATAAAGTAGAAGGAAAACTATGGGTCTCTTACCTCGTCGGAAGAAGAACCAAACAAATCAGCAGTTAACGAAATCGGCCTTACCCTCGCTTCGGCCTTACATACACAACAAATACGCTTAACTCCGAATTAGGCGGACCGTGCACAGAAGAAATCAATAAACTGTCGAGCAACTAAACAAACAAAAAAGACACGTTTGATTTAAACTTAGCGGTGCCTTTCCTTTATCGCTCTTAGTCCTTTCCCTAGTCGACCTTGCTTTCTCGAATTTTTTATTTTTCTGGCGATCAGTTTTCGCTTTTTTAATAACAGATGCGTCGCCTCGCGTCTCATAAGGTCCCCGGGGGCGCTTCTTACGCCCTTCCACATTCTTCTTCTTCGGACCTGCGGAAGTGCCCGCCTGCTCTTTATTGGAGAGCGTAAGTGACGCTAAAGGCAGCAAGTCCTACGTTGTATTTTACACATGAATTGAATATTCAGCAACAAATAATAGACAACACAACAGGGGCTATTATCAACTAGTGCGTGCCCCTATGCGTCACGGAAAGGGAGGGAAGGGACGGTCGACGGGGGGGGGGTGTGGAGGGGGGTGTAACCTCTGCCTCGGACGCGGCGCCTATATCTTGACCTTGGTCGCCGGCGTGTTCATTGTCGGAATCTTCTAGCTCCATACAATTAAGTGTCATCCCCATGGGAGCTCCTTGCGTAGTGCTTATACGGGCGGTTCGCTTAGTCCGTGCCATTAACTGTCCGTAAAATGTGCATACTTTATGTAGCTTCACTTTAAAATAAAGCGAAGGAGGGAAGGGGGTGACAATTAGAGTTAAGTTTGTGAACAAGCACGACAGGTAAGCGAAGTGGTAAGGGCGGAGGTTATAGGTTTTCGATTTCGGCGGCGAATGCCACTAAGAGTGATATCATGACTTTGGGTAAAAAAAAAGAATTACGGGCTTCGTTTGCCAAACCACGCTAGTGCTGCATATTGGTCCCGAGCGTGTGCATACCTTTGCTTTGTGCATACCTTTTATTGGCTATGTTGGGTTACTCTATGGTTGCTAGTTTGAGATCGCCAGCGGAGGGCGGGCTATCGGTCCGCGTCTATAACTATGTCGACAAGCACGCGTCAAGCGTCTTTGACTTTTAGACTTACAGAATCAATTATACTAACAATGAGCGTGTGTTGTGTGGGCTGCACTTTCACAACGAAAAGAAATACCACAAGCTCTGTAATGTTGGTCGATAGCATGTAAGCGAAGTGGTAAGGGCGGAGTTTATAGGTTTCCGATTTCGGGCGCCCGCGGGCGGCGCAGCGGCGGCGGCCCCGGAGGGGGTGCGCTCGCAGGCCCGTCGGCACCTACCTCTACCTCCACGCGGTGGGCGCTGGTAACCCCATAGCCGTGCCAGGCCTGGCACGGTAGGGGGCTGAACGAGGTACCGACAGCTGCGATCCGCGGGATCAGCAGCTGTCGGGAAGCCCTGTACGGAGGGTTTTGGAAAACATAATATCCGTACACCAGCACAGGGATCTCCCGCTTGGCCAGTCCGATATGTCTTTTCCGCGACTAAATACTCGCAGATACTCTCCCGACGATGGGGCGGGGGCGGCGTTTGCGAAATATGTTTTGGCGAAGAGGAGTACGGACGGATCAGCGGAGGGACGAGGGTGTTGGAGCTGGCGGCGGACAGCTGGGAAGCAGCGCTAGGGACGGCGCTCGCTAGCAGTCGCCAGCCCTGCGTGAGCCTTAGATCTCCCCTGGGGGCGAGGCCTGTTGCTGCGCAGGACGGAGGTTGGTCGCAGCCGGAGGAGCGGCACCGTCTGGCGGCGGCGGTCCCTAGGATCGCCCGCCGCCGAAAAAGCCCGGTACGGGGGGTTTTTGGAAAAATTCCCGTACCCACCATCTTTTGAGGACCGGCGACTCGATCCATGTGTTCTTCCAACCCCTCCCCTAGTCGGTACCCAGTTATCGATAGGCTGCCTCACGGAGTGTGCCTAGGGTTATCGTAACGGCACACTGCTCGTAAAGGCGGCCCCCTAACAACGTAAACCACTGGGGGAGGGCACGGACGGCCACGGCGCGATCAGATAGGTGTTGGAAACAGACGGGAAAAGGACAGGGGACATGAGAAAATCTGGCTCGGGGGCAGGAGAGCCAGCCGGACACCGTCTGCAGCCTAGTTCTTTTCTCTTCTCAGCCCCCGAAGGAGGAGAGAAGACTCGGCTAGGTGGCGAGCTGCGTCGAGAGGAGCGGCTAATACCTCGGGCGGGGTGGAGCACGGATCGAGGCGGGACCGACGACGACCTATGCGAGGGGGGTTTTTCACCTACCTTTCCCCCCAAGCTCCGGCACGACCGGAGTCGCACAGGAGCCGAGGTCAAGCAGTTTCGCCTCGACCAGCTCAAGCTGAGCAGCCTTGCTGATCAGCGACCCATCAGCGGCTGGAGCAGGCCGCGTATCGTGGAGACTAGCGACATCTTTTATTTCATATTGTATCCAAAAAAAAACGTATAGATCAAAAAAAAAAAACCTGGATACGGGTATGTTTTAGACGGTATCATTACTCTCATTGGAGAGGTTGGGATTAGTGGTTCACGGTCTAGCCCCTAGCTAAATAAGTCCACTAGGCATACGCAGGGGGGGGGCACAGACTCCAGCCGGTTTACCGGTATTGGAGTAAAATATTTCAATTTCAATTTCCGATTTCGGCGGCGGATGCCACTAAGAGTGATATCATGACTTTGGGTAAAAAAAAAGAATTACGGGCTTCGTTTGCCAGACCACGCTAGTGCTGCATATTGGTCCCGAGCGTGTGCATACCTTTGCTTTGTGCATACCTTTTATTGGCTATGTTAGGGTTACTCTATGGTTGCTAGTTTGAGATCGCCAGCGGAGGGCGGGCTATCGGTCCGCGTCTATAACTATGTCGACAAGCACGCGTCAAGCGTCTATGACTTTTATACTTACAGAATCAATTATACTAACAATGAGCATGTGCTGTGTGGGCTGCACTTTCACAACGAAAAGAAATATCACAAGCTCTGTAATGTTGGTCGATAGCAAGTAAGCGAAGTGGTAAGGGCGGAGGTTATAGGTTTCCGATTTCGGCGGCGGATGCCACTTAGAGTGATATCATGACTTTGGGTAGAAAAAAAGAATTACGGGTTTCGTTTGGCAGACAACGTTGGTGCTGCATATTGGTCACGAGCGTGTGCATACGTTTAGAAATACACTAGCGACGGTCCTCCTTTCAGCAAGTCCACTACCGCAGGCTTCCAAGTGTGTGCCATTGAGCAGAGGTGTAGATTTTCTTGTTCTTCTTCGCGCCGCCCAAACGTTGCCGGCGAGGCCATCACCGTTCTTCTGGCCGACATCGGTGCAAGAGTTGGATGACTGGATTCAAGGCCTCGGCGTTAAAGAGGACGCAATCCAATATTGCCGCTTTTCGGACCCTGCCGAGGCCAACGCACAGTTCAAGAGGGACAAACTCCCAGGTATGAAGTTATACTTGTAGTCCCATATAAAGCATATAACTATTATGCCCATTTCGCTATATTGAAAAAACGATTCCGAAAGCTTGCTTTATGGTCACTAGAGTTTTGTTCATTTCAATTTGATCCATTTACACCAATTGGTTATCCCGCGATAGTCTCTCAAACCCACACTCAGTGTGGGTTTCAACGTCTTTCCGATAACAAGTGGATGGTCCGAGTCTGCTTAAAGGATAATATATATTGTTAACATTTAGTAATCGCGGTCATTACGTCGGAATCTTCTTCCATGAGGTATTTCCGCGGTTGCAGTCCCAAAATTCAACTTAACACAATGGGGCAGTTTATCATCTAATTATTTGTATTCCATATTTCTTTATTTGACTAACGTCAAGCCTAAAGTTCGTATATGTTGCATGTCTTCCAAATCTAATCAAGACTACAAATGTATAGAACTTTGTGTACCTCCCACCAAATGTTTTCGACCTTCAAACTCTACAGTCGATGCGGCGGAATCATAACATGCCTTGGTCTATATCATGCTTGCTGAAATCATTTTTTGTTACATACATCGTCGTCGCGGCCGTTCGTGAGGTCACAACGTTGAGAACAGAGCGGCGGCTCATTGAGTGGAACCCGTTGACCACAGTTGGCAATGTGCGAGTGAACGACAATGGCCAAAAAAACATGTGGGACGCACGTCGAGGTAACTTGGTTATCATGGACATAAGTACTGCCATGTACTCAGACGAAGAGGCGGAGGACTTGCTAGGAGAATGGGAACGAAGCTATATGGTTGCGTACGTTCGTAGTCGTGTGGACTGCACGCCCGCACACCCCCCAGACAAGCATCAATTATCTCTGTCAGTTTGCGAGCCTTGTACAGTGGCACCGGATGGGCGCCCGGAGCTCCCCTTGTGGGCAGCGATTAAGGTGGCGTCGAGAAAGGGGGAGAAACCTCCCAGCAGCAATTGGGAGGACGCCAAGAAGCTCCCATGGTTGGAGATCAAGGCGCTACCGTTGAGCACATATAACCGCTTCTACCGCTCGGGGACGGCGAGAGCACTCCCTTTTTCGGCACGGACGGAGGACTTCATGAACACCCATCTCGCTGCTGTCACGAAGCTCCCCGGCGCCATCTCTGCAAATAACAATGGTGCGCTAACGTCAATGCAACCTTTGGGTAACCTTCTCATTACCATGCAAACCTTTCACGGGGAACGCCTTTGCGCCGGAGCTCTACTCCCGCAAGACTCCTTGCGTCACATCGAGATTTGCCAACGTTGTGAAAAATTGGAGGCTGAGGTTATCGCCCCCGCAGGAGAGATTGCACCCGAACTTCTCGCCTTGGAAAAAAGGAATGATGAGAGACTCGAAGCGCTTCTTGGCATCAAGCGCATTCGGCGAGATGCTGCTACATGACAGTTGGAGCGAAGTCGTGAACAAGGAGGTTGACCAATGTAGAACGCATTTTAATGAAAATTGCAATATTTAAATGTAAATTATATATACACCACATTGTATAAATTTTCGTTGCGGTCCAATGCAGCGTGCCAAGACATGTTGCAATTTTTCTTACTACGGAAAAAAATACAATTCCCCCCTCCCCAACCCCTTGACATAGTGATTTTTTATTTTTTTTGAAATACGACAAATGACAGTCCATAATATGATGTTTTGCGCGATGTGGATCACATAATCTTGTGGGGGGGTGCCAAACTTTAAGGTTGTGACCGAACCACCTTTTTTCGTGGTCGGCTGTTTCTCTATCTTTGTTGGACAACCTCATGCTCAGGCAGCGCCCCGGCTTGTTCCTGGCCGATTACGTCCACCTCATGAGACATGCGTTCGACGACTACAATAAAACGTGTGAACTGATTGATGGTTCTGCAGACATCCACCCCCACAGTCCGGGCATGCTCATGCTGCGTGGCATATCCAGCATTGGACCGCTCGGACAGGCCAAGCAGTGCGTCATCAACGCCTTCGACACAAACTACCTCATTTCAGCCACCGAGGTGATAGCCAACAAACTCCACCCGGCACAAAAGATGGACGATGAAGTCACTGCTCCGGGCTTGCTTGCCTCTAGCACTTCCGCCCCTCCCATCTCCGCGTTTGTCGCTGTTGGTCGTGGTTCGAACAGCGGACGCGGACACAACTCCCGTGGGACTCGTGGTGGCCGTGGTCTACCCAACAAGTGCAACGCATGTGGTAGCCTAAACCACATCTTGTCTTCGTGCACGGCCTCGGCTGACACCTTTATGAAGTGGACCATCGCTAAACGCAAGATGATCGCTAAAAAATATGGCACTCTCGGTAGCTCTACCTCTACGCACATTGCACTACCGAGCGATGTCCACACAGACGACCCTAACGTCCTACCCATCCTCGAGGAATGCACTGATGATTACGACGACACTGATGGTAAATGTCACCTTCACATATGTCGTGTTCTCACCCTCCATCGCCCCAGGTCGTGATCTCTCTCAGTTCCGGGTGGTTGACTCCGCCTGCTCGATCAACTTAACCGCGTTTCGACATGATTTCGTTACGTCCGATCCGCCATCTACTCCATCTCGTGTTGGCGGGATCGGTGTTGACGTTAAGGACATTGGCGCATTACGGCTTTCCATCCTCTTGGCGCCGGGCCAGATCATCCACCGCAGAGTTCATGTGTTATACACGCATGACCTCTTCTCTCGCTTTGCTCAGCACATTGGTCGCCTCCTCAGTGTCAGTTGGATGCAGTCACATAGCGTTTGTGATTTCATTTTTCCGACTGACGTTGATACATGACTGATTGTGGTGCCCACATGAATGGGTGTGCTGAATCCATCCGGCAACGGCCTCTACCTCATGTTCCACCACCCAAAGCTGCCGCAAAGACCCATGCGAACTCACCACCTATTGCATGCGACGGTGTTGCCCTCACTGCCCAGTGCAACTTGGTATTGTGGCACCGCCGGTTTGTACATCTTAATATGCATAGCATGTAGGCTCAGCATACCCACGGTGTCCCAACTAGCCCATTAGCCAGCTATGTAAGCAATGTCTCTTGCGATTCGTGTTTGCTCCACAAGGCCACTGCTGCACCCCGCAACACTACCCCTTGCACGAAACCATCCCCCACTTGTTGAACCTTTCCTCTCACATCTGGGGCCATGTGAACGTCCCTTCTCCCCATGGCCTCTCATATTGCTTGCTCGTTATCGATCACCACACACACTACATGTGGGTGCGGTTCTTGAAGTCCAAAGATGATACGTGCACGTAACTGGGAAACGTCATGTTGGAGCTGCGTCACTTACATGCACGCCATCATTCTCAGTCCGGCGCGTTTGCCCCCGTCATCAAGTTTGACTCGGACTATGTTTTTGAGGTCGCCCCGACTTGGCAAATGTGTGCTCGCATGGGTGTCGGTGTGCAATTCTCGGCACCTTATGCCTACCACATGCTCGGCAAGGCCGAACGACCCGGGCGCACAATCAGGGACAATGCATTTGCGATGCTCCACAGCATGACCGTCCCGAACTCTATGTGGTCGTGCGATGTCAACACGGTTGTGTACCTGCGCAACCGTATCTACAGTCGCTCCGTTGGCCTTACCGGTGGCGTCCCACTCACTCTCCTTACGTCGTCAGCGCCCGACGCCTCCCAATTTTGCATCTTCGGATGCGCCGTCTTTGCCAAGGTGCCCGACAAGCTGCGCCGTAAATTTGGCGAAAAAGCGGTCCGGGGCGTCATGGTTGGCTATTCACCTAAGGCCCATGGCTACCGCATCTACAATTCGGAGACCCGCCGCATCACCACCTCAGTCGATGTTGTTTTCCAAGAAAAGCACCCCCGGCTTCGGCGTGCGCCTCCCCGTAGACTCGGTCATCGCGGATACATGTGATACCGACGACCCGCCGGACACACTCCTCACCTCTCACCCTATCGATCCCATGCCCCTTTCCTCCCCGTTCCCCGAACTTCCCACCACTCATGTGGCCGACCGTCCATCCCGCTCCCGGTCTCACCCCCTCGGTTACGGCGACCTCGTCGCCCACATGGATGATTACCCACATGTCCTTGTCACGGCATTATATGATCTTGAACAAGGCATGGCCAAAGAGGACATCTTTGAACTACCCTTTGTGCCGGATCTGATTACTGACCCCCATCACATCCCGGTTGGAGCCTCGCCTTCCGCCGTCGCTCTCCTTTCCGCCCGCGACTGTGTGGAACCGAAAACCTGCCGCGACATTCAACCATGACCCCATCAACCCCGACCTCGACATGCTCCCTACCGGTAAATTCGCTATCCACGCACACCCATCACTCCACGACACCACCATACTCTGCACTCCCGACGGCCGCGCGGTCACCACCCTTAACGGCCCCCGCGTCCGCCACCTCTACCAACTCTTTCGCCCCGACCTCTCGCAGCATACGTTCGAAGAGGAGGTCTACCACCTCTTAACCCGCCTAGGTTCCCGCTCAGAAATCCACTCACCCACACCCGCCACCACCACCCGTAATAGATGGGCCACCAGAGAAGACCTCCTCACAGCTCTCCGTCACACATTCCGCATCCAGACAGAACTCTACTCCGACCCCCTCAATAAATCCCTTCACTCCCACACCTACCACTCCCTCTACCCCGAAGATATAGTCTTCTCATCTAGCGGCAGCAATGCCCCGCACACCTGGCAAGGCACCAACATAGCCAACCCCGAATACGACCACGAATGCATGAGACGAGCCATGGAACACGCAATCACCAGCGCACACCTCACAGCCCCTCACACACCCAGCGCAACCATCCTCATCCTCCCCCGATGGGAACACACACCCTACCGCCACACCAAATACATCAACTCCCCATACACCCACCACCTTTACACCCTCCCTAATGACGCAAACACCTTCCTACCCCCCGACCAACACACTGGCAACCCCACCCCTACCCCATTCGGCACACGCTGGATGGTCGACATATACCTCGTCGCCAACCCCCTCGCACTATCCACCCTCCCATCACCCACAGCCATGACCGCACTTCACAACACTCTCGAATCTATCTACGACACTCACCTCCCCATCCCCATCATCACCCCCCCTCCTCCACACCTCTTTGGCACCTACTCACCCCACTCAGCGGGTATATACCACCGCCCCCCAAACCCAACTCATCCCCTCACATACCCCCTCCCGGACCGCGTGCATCTAACGTACCCCCCCACCAGAGGCACCCCTGCTTGGAACTGCAGGACTTTGTATACACAGACGGCTCGAAAAAAGGAAGCTCGTCCCCCCTCGGAGCAGCAGCTACCCACCCCGCCTCGGACACCAAAATCAAAATCATGGTGACCTCTACCCCTCCCTCCCATACAATAAATCGCGCGGAATTAGCTGGCATAGATATAGGCCTCCAACTTGGCCGCACCCACCTCCTCACAGACAGTGCGTGCTCCCTCCGCCTCATACAAGGTTACTTAAACTGCCCTTCCGCTTACCGCCACAACATTCACCGCGACACCCTCGTATCCATCACACACACCCTTAAAACCCGATGCGACGCAGGCATCCGTACACACCTCGGCAAAATCAAAGCCCACAACCATTCCCTAGGCAACGACCTCGCTGACACCCTCGCCAACCTCGTCGCGGATGGTCACCCACCCGACACTACATACACCACAGGTTCAGAGGTCACGATAGGCCACTGGACATGGCCATACACCCTCATCCCACAAACCCTAGGCGACCCCATACCCTACAGATACACCAACCTCAAAACCGACGCACATACTTACAGCACAAAACACACACACACTCCTCTCTCGCAAACAACCAAACACGGAGCCCTCCTCGCCCGCGCCGCGAAGGACGGCGCCGATTTCTCTTACCACAAAAAACACTCAACCCTCACAAATATCCAATTCACACACAAACAAGAATTCATGTGGGGCGTCCACAACACCCGCCTGCTTACTCACAACCCCACCCTGCGCTGCCCCTTATGTGGCCAATTCACTAGCAACGGCCACATGGCCGGTAACTGCCCCTCTATGTCTGGACTAAGACAGGACCGACACAACAGCGCTCTACAACTCCTACTCTCCCTACTGGAACGCCACAACGGAGGGCGATGGGAAACCATCACCGCTGACTTCGGTAACAAACCCATAAAATCGTTTGATTCCCCCACCCCTGCCTGCACCCCACTTGACTGCCACCCACCTCACCCCACCCACATGCCCACCCGCCTTGTCGCTGCTGACGAAGGTCTCTCGCCCGATTCCCTCACCTCGTGCCCCGCCGTCCTCCCACCTGAGATTCTCCCCCCCCCACTTCGTCCCCCTGCACACAAACCTGACTTCATCCGCATCCTCGAACCCCGATTCGTTG
This sequence comes from Tetraselmis chui, assembly GCA_026401115.1. Lineage (NCBI taxonomy): Eukaryota > Viridiplantae > Chlorophyta > Chlorodendrophyceae > Chlorodendrales > Chlorodendraceae > Tetraselmis > Tetraselmis chui. The sequence goes on along the minus strand of JAPMLY010001458.1, from coordinate 36,965 downwards.
GTCACTCCAACGGTCGCCGACGTTACGCATCCATCAAAAAAATCCAGATAGGGGAATGGAAATACTGCACAGAGCTGACCTCATACGCACCAAATACACACCCCTTGCGAACGCCATCAGAAACCACTGGCCAGGCACAGTGGTCGACATCATACCCATAGTCATGAGCCGCACCGGTACACCACACTCCTCCACCATCACGAGTCTCACCTCCCTTCTCACCGCCCGCACCGACCCTCCTGATAAACTCGTCTCCAAAGCACGCCTCGACACATCTCGCATTCTTGCTCAACTCCATACGCATACTGTCCAATGGCTGCATCACCTCCTACGCATGTACCGCATCAAATCCCGCACGACCTCCCACCACGCATCCGCACCTTGCCTCCACGCACGACCCTGAATGCACACAACCTTCGCCTCTACTTGCACCCTCCCCGGGGGGAGTAAAACCCCCGAACACCCTTGGAGAGGTTGGATTAGGTGGTTAACGGTCTAGCCCTGACTTGTAAGTTCCCTGTATGGCATAGTTGGGAGGGCCCAGAGACAGCAGCCGACGCATCCGGCTTTTGGTGAAAAACCGGCGCATACGGTACATGTTGTAAACAATTTCAATTTCAATTTCAATTTCAATACCTGCGCCCACCGTGTGGAGGTAGAGGTAGTTTTTTGCTTTAGTATATCCGTCGCGGGGCAATGGGAGGAAGCGAGGGAGTGCACGCGGGCGTGAAGGGTTGTCAGCCTCCGCATCCTCATCGTCCGATCCGTCGGGTGGGTTCCGCTTGGAGGGGCTAGATAGGGAGCAAGGCGTTTGCCCGTACCGTTATCCGGCTGATGGTCCGCCACTCTAGCACGGGAAGACTCCAGCATGTAGCCATCCAATCTCGCTTTCATGTCGTGGAGGTGGTGTCGTGTAGCGTCCAAGTGTGGCTTTACTTCGTCTTCGACAGCGGGGTCGTCCCGCTTGTTCTCGGAGGGTTTCATTATGCATGATGCTGAGCGCCTTGGCCGCGGTTTGAATTCGGGCCTCCATGCGAGCGAGGTAACGCCCCGACAATAGCGTCATCACGGGAGGGGCCGGGCGTGCCAAGATGGGCCGGCATTGTCGTCATCGTCCGACGGGACTGCGACAAGTAGCTCAAGGAAAAAACATGAAGGTATAGCATAGGGCCACATATGGGTAGGTAGCTAGGCCATTGCAAAATATGGAAAGGAACATGGGAAGGAATGAGAGCCACTCAGTGCAACACTCGAGGAAAATGACGACCAGCCTACACGTCGCAACTTGAAGAAGGCGTGGCGCACAAGTTCGTAATGCTTACTTCCACCACGCAAAAAGCTCCAAGTTTTCACTATTGCTTTCCTTATAATTGAATGCATTTTATTTCATGCGTGCTAAAGCAAGAAGTTTCCGGGTTAGGCCTGTGGGATTCCAAAAACATTCCTCCGTTTTGCTTGATGCTAGGTGGTTTCCACTGTTTTTTCTTGCGTGCTCCTCTAAGACATTTGATGCATGCCCCTCTATCCCAATGTACGGGCACTTGTACCTAAACCTATGCTTATATTGCGCTTTATTCATCCGCGCGCGGAGCTTGACGACGCGAGATGACATTAAGCGACACAATACGAGTATTGGCACTTGCAAGTACCAATTCGACTGCTGTATCTAGTCAGATTGTTTTAAATCTAGAGGTTTGCAAAACTTACTTATATATGTGACAAAACGCACACCTGAGCGGTAAAACGTTACTGAGGGGACCCTCGAGGACTGTGGAAACGCCTAGCGCAACGCCCCATGCTTTGCCCCCAGCAACACTAGCTAGCGACAGCTCCTTAAGCCGGTGCAACCCCCGAGCACTGGCACTCTTTGCTTTGCGCTCGCCCATTTTGGCTCGCGCAATTGCAGTATCGACTCTCGTAGTCGAGCGGGGTGTCAGTTTACATCGTCTCATGCGCACTCGAGCGTCACGAGACACTTCCCCACGTTCTAGGTCGCCGTCTAACGACATGCAGCATGAGACGTCTTCCTCCGTACCCGGAGTCGACACTCTCTCCTCTGTAATTAAACAACGTATTTGCAAACAAGTTCAAAGCGCAGTGTTGGCTCTCGAACTCCGACTTTCTGAGCAGATTCAGGCGTATAACACCGCCTTACCAGCCTAGCTTCAGCGTTTATCAGACCCACCTGTGCTTGTTGTAAGTAATACCGTATACGTATTAGTTGCAAATAGCTAATGTAAGCTACTTTAGATATTATTAGTACATGTCTAGATCGGACATACCGATAAACTGTTTGACTCGGTACATAGTTGTCGCTAGGCTACAGCTCTCTCACTTTTGTTGTCCCGACACCACGCATGTAGGCTGGTTGTCATGTTTGCGTGATTGTGACTGTAACTACGTATGCGTGAGTTATCTTCCACACTAACCGTGCTTGCATGGTTTAATAGGTTATGGGCCCCCGCCTCACGTCACTCACGCGCGACAACCTGGTTCGGCGAGCCGCGATCGACAACTCTCCCGCAGAAGGCAAGTTTCTATAGACACCTAGTACTTTCACCTTGTAGTCGGCGGTATCGCCAGTATAAACTGCGATTTAAAACCCGCCACCACCCCACTTAAGTCAGCTACTCGACGGCGATAGCCAGCCACCCACACCGACGCACTTGTCGTGTGTGGACAGGGTGCACACATGTCCAAGCTGGAGAAAGGGGGGGCGCACTATCGGGTGAATACGCATCCACATGCTGCACGGCAGCCGTAGCTTACCTTTTTATTTTTATATCATCTTAGCGACTCAGCCGCCAGCGCGGCGCTCCACATGTCCTGGCCTTGGCCTCGACTTGTGCCCCACATTGGGTGGAGGATACAAAAAAGTGCTTTGAGACACCCCGGGGCTATAGGCCGAGGGGTCGGCGGGCATCAAGCCGTCTCACTGAAACCACCGTTAGGCACGAGTCCGGCTAGCGGTTTTTACCGTTGCCTGTTTTTTATTCTGCTCTTTCTTTTTCGCCCTCTGTCGCAATGGGGGCGAAAACTCGCTCTGCCGACTCTCCGCCTGTTTCGCCTCTTGATTCCCCTGACCCATGCTCTCAGCAGAGCACTCTCGATCCCACCCCGGATACTCTCGCGTTGGTCCACAACGATTCCCAACGGTACATGTACTTACATCCCGAAAAGTACCCGGATCAGATCCCGGTTTTGTGTGTGCCGACGTGAGATACTGTATTTTTTTTTGTGCTGCGCGCAGCTCCCGCGGTTAGCTCACTCACACAATCGACCACTCTCATCCGCTGCTCAGTTAACCATACCACTTAGCGCACACAACATCAAATTTGCTCAAACTTTGCCGACTGACAAGTATGTCTAGTAGAGATGCCGGACGCGGAGTGGGACGACAACCGAAGATGGTTCCCTTTGGTATCGGCATGATTTCTGAGGAAGTACTTCGGCAAGTAGACGGTTAGTACTCATAAAAACGCCCCCGCCAACCACGCATCCAGAATAGAATCCCTGGTAAAGTAATACCCTTGTGGCACTTCTCATAAACAGACGGGCATCGACTTGCGAAGTTATGTGTCTAGGTTGTCGCTACCTCGCCCGTTTTTTGGTTTAGCGTGTCGGTTTCTTCAAAACGACACCGAGCGACAGACACATGTTTGTGCGTTTTTCAGAGATGGAGGCGCGCGATAAAGCAAACGCTGCAGCACGGGCTGCTGAGAAAAGAAAGAGGAGAGGCTCGCCGGTTCACCCGTCACAGCGACCAGCCTGGCTACCCGATTTTAGTGGGCCATATTTAAACCTTCCCCCGGATGACAGCAGTGAGGTGACGACTGACAACGAGGGCGGCATCCCATCACGCGACAGCTTAAGACCCCCCCGCCTCGTTGGGAACAGGGGTGATATGCCAAGCGACCATCCGCATTGCCTTCACTGTCTCTCCGAGGCAGAGGCAGCAAACATTAGCGAGACCGCTAGAGATGTCTTTACGAACAAGCTATACCGGTACGCTCCCCAATTTTAGCCTCTCAACTGATCATTCCTAGTGCTCACGCCTTGCAGTGCCGGCGGACGCGTGATTGCTGCCGCGCCGCGCCGCCCGTACATTATTGTTTTGCTAATGCCGTTCGATGTTACTTCCTTATTGCAGTTGCACGGAGATTGCCTGTTGGGTATGTTCTCGGAGGGTCTCCGGGTCCGTCCCATTTCCGGTAGAACTTCTCAAGACGGAGATGCGGAGGAAGGTCTGGAAGGGGCTCGTGTCCTGCAAGGCGGGCATGGCATCGAGAGAGTTCGATTTGCCGTGCTTGGCACCCGACAGCATTTTAGCCTTGGCGCACCAGAGCGGTGCGAAAGAGTATGAACCTGAGACCCACTCCCCATCCGTGCTCTTCGGGTTTTGCTTCATGGACATGGAGAGTATCCGGACTTTCTTGCGCCTCGAAAGCTTCAGCTCGCGGGCCTCGGGGTTGCTCGTCTTCGCTGACAACGGGTCCTTCGGCGCGGCGGTACTGCCTTTCTATTTTTACCTCTCCCGGACTGAGGTGGGGAAGAAGCTCTTCACCACCAAGTTGCGGGTGATCTACAACGTCGTGACAATGGCGTCGACACCAAAGGCATCGCTGGACTGGGCGCGGGACTACAACGTCGACGTCAAGCAATGGCCCCGCCGGCCGGACAACTTTTACAAGTCGCCCAAGAAGGCAATTTTCCGCAAGTTGTATGACTTCGTGGACGACATCAAAGGTGTCGAATATCGCCTCCCTATAGCGCAGCAGCTTGTAACAGATAACGTGGCAGTATCGATGAATGCCCAGCGCTCAGAGCTAGAAAATTCTATGGGTGAGGACAGTAGTAGCGGTGTGTCTTCTTCTAATACCTCGGACAGTGATTCGCCGGCGGAGCGTGGCAGGCGCAGACGGCGGGGCCAAGGTGGGAGAAGGGGAAAATGGGGTGGGCGGAATAATGCGGTGTCTCCAACAATCATGCAAATAAGCAGTGCACATGCAGACGTGCAGACGCTAGCGCGCAGGAGATCGCAGCGCCGCGGTGCTGGGCGGGGTGGACGCGGGAGGGGTGGGTAAATCAAGCGCGTCTCTACATCAACATTGGTGGAGAATACATATCATGTTGTAATCATAATAATTTTTACATTCCTAATTTCTGAACTCGCCCTTGCTTGTGACATGATGCACTTATAACTCTAGGAGTCCTCATGATCAGCATTTGCCTTCCTCTTCCTGCGCTCAGGAGTAGGCAGGTCAGCGTCGTGGTGGATGTTGGTTTGTAGGGCGTTCATGGCTTCTTGCACACGCTTCTTCGGTTGTCGGCTTGTCTCGAACTTGAAGCTCCTCTTGGTAATAGAGTGCATGTGCTCCGAGCCATGACATCCATAGTTCAGCAAGTCTCCATAGGACTCGATGAACTTGGGAACATGGCACTGTAGAATGTGCATGTAGACCGTCACATGATCCGCATGACCGGCGGCGTTGGCAAACGCCGCCACAAAATTCTCGGCCACTCGTTTCACCTAAAACACATTTGTTTTCAGTTAGCATAATGTAATCGTATATTAGCATCACATAGCTTTAAACGCATTCTCTCATACCTCACGTGCCCTCTTTTTCCTCATGACCAGGGGAGGGAGCTCCTTCGTCTGCGGAAATTGAATTGGTTCCACAAGCAACTTCCACAAGTCCACGTAGAGCTCCCATGCTTTCGCAGCCTTGTCGTGATCCGCCTCGCATACAGCGGGGAAGGAGGCCCGCACGTGCTCCAACAATCGCTCGTGGCCTGCCAGCAATTTGATACACTCCTCTCCGATGAAAGACTCCTTCCTCTGACCGATACTGACAGAGTCTTGCTTCTTCGACTGCCGCTTTTTTGACGACACCTGTGGGTGACATATGCGATGAGTTAGTAGCAAAACTGTACAAATTTTTGTTCAGTTTCATGAGGAGTGTATCATGTATCATGTCTGTGTTCTTTAAAGGTATTGAATGGCATTTCATTTTTTCGTTCCATTTCAGTTGGCATCACGATACATTTACTTTCACTATTTTTGTGTCGTATCATCAAGATTACCTTTATTTTCAGGTTGTCCAACATCCATTGTTGCAGTTTGGCAATCATTTCCGTGCTGCTGCCGCAATGCCGCTGAGTCGTATGCCAATACAGTTGGGCCACGATCCGGAGGTTGATGTGCAACAGGTCGGGGATACGCCGGGACGGTTCGATGTGAAGCAATGGGGGGAAATTGAACCTTTGAGAGGCGTGCTGCTGCTGCCACTTCCGCCTGGAAGCGTCGGAACCAGTAGGCCCGTGCTCCTCCACTTGTGTGATGTTCTTGTTGCAACATGGGCAAACGTAGGGGAAGGAGATGACCCCGTCCAGCTCAGTGTGCGAAGCTTGCACCTGCCAGTTTAGTGTCCGCTCGAACACTCTTGTATTTGTGGCGCGCAACGCCTCCCATGTCAAGTGGAAATCTGAAGTCCGCGCTGTGCAATAGCAGCAACCCTCCATTGCGTTGCAACCGCACTAGCCAATGCAACCGTTCAAGTACTTATTATCGCCGCCTTCACACAAGTGCAACACAACTTCTGTCCCATCCCGCAGCTTCAAGGTGTGTTTCTGGATCTCATTCAGCTGCGTGTAGGTTCTCCATCCCTTCTCCATGCATGTCTCATACGAGTCGTCCCCTAGTGCGCACACCACCGTTGAATTTGTAATTATCATAATAAAAAAATCAAGCGCAATAGTTCACTTGAGTATGTAAGCATGGAACACAATTGTATGATTCGTGAATCAGATGAATGACCTTCATATAGAACTTACCTTCATACAGAAGCACGGAGTTGATTGCGAGAGGCTTGTTGTTGTCGACTCCATCATGACGGACAATCTTGACGCAACATGTGGTTTGCTTCACCCGTCTGAATACCTCTGCTGAGTCCGTGATGCTTTGCAAACAAACTGGGCTAGTCAAGTCCAAGCTATCTCGAATGTCCCATATTTTGCGCTCCACAAGCGGCAACAAATCCACGTAGGCTGTTGTCACTTCCTCGCTGCCGAGCTTGTCTACGTTAATTCCGAAGCCAATAGTAAGCTCCCCTCGGAATTTCCGCACCGCCCGCACCGACAAATTCGCGGACATCTGTGGGAATTCCAGTCCGCATGACTGCATAATTGCTGGTGTGTAACGACCCGTGGTCTCGTTGAATGTCTGCCCGACGCCACGAATCATGCGTTGCATCTTTTTATAGCTCAACCGCAGCTTAGTCTTCAAGCTGCTCCCCTTTTCTGCATCCCAAAAGCTCTCAATGTCTTTAATGGCCGCTTTGATAGCGGCCTTGCAGCACGGCGCCACCTTCGGCGCCCTTACACATGATTGTTCGCGTCGTTGCCTTAGCCCCCATGTTTTTGGGAACTTTGAGCGCAGCTTGTCGACGACGAGGCTCTGGCACCTCTTTGCCTCCTCCTCCGAGGAAGCCTTCGGTGCGCACTCATGCAAACACCCCGCTATGGCACTCGCTAGCACGCTAGCAGACCTCTCGCTGAGCCGATGGGGTAAGGTGAGCCTCCGGCTGTTGCTATCGCTAGCCGGTCGGTACGCCTCGGCGACCTCGTCCTCCAAGTCCTCCTCAACTCGACGATTCTTGACGACCCTGAGATGCTCCCTAGTGACACGCTCCTGCTCAGCGCGTTTAAGCCGTGCAACTGTGTTGATGAGTACTTTATTACGAGCTGAAAGTGTTGCATTTCTAGCCCTCACAGCATTCAAGGCCGCTTGATGCCTAGCAGCTACGGTAAGACCTTCCGTATTATTAGACCGAGCACCCCGCTTTCTCAACTCACCTATCTCAGAATGCAGGCTCGCATGAGCCTCTACCGCTACCCGGCGGGCTACTTGTTGTTGTTGCGACGCCACCTGCTGCTCGAGCAGTTGCCGCTCTAGTGTGCGAATTCGCGCCTCAATCGCCCCGGCCGGCGTGGTTGAAGGTGGGGGCCTCCGCTTCTTGAAGCGCCCTGAGCTCCTATCTCGCGGTCGTACAGCCGCATGCACCGAGTCTCCTTCTGCGCCATCCCCTGCTTCGCTGCTGCTCGGAAGAGTGACTTTAGAGGAGGAGGCGATAGGACCAATGGCAGTGGCATGATGCCGAGTTACCGGACGAGACGGCACGGCGGAAACCTCGATACCGGACATCGGGGTGAGTGAACACGATGCGGCACCTCTCCGCATGCACTAGTTCAACAAACGCGAAATATTATTGCAAGGTCATGCCTTTTTCGCTTAGCCGCTGTCTAGCTGCGTGAGAAACGTGTGCGCAGAGACAATTGAGACGAGGGCTACAGCATCAGGAAGTGCGCATACGCATCAGGCGGCGCAACAGTAGAGCAGTAACGGCGCGCGGTACAAAATCATTTCGGGCTTTTTTCGGAACCCCGGATGTATGTACAGGTACCCGCGGGAATCGTTGTGTCCCTGCGCAAATGGCGCTCATTAACGCTCGCCTCGACTCGCAGTCGGCCGACGTTGCTGTTGTTGCTGCTGCGGTTGCTAATCCGGACACCCCTGTCGCTCAGCGCCGCCAAGATGCGCAGCTCGAGCCCTTTCGGGACAGCCACGACGTGCACACCCCCCCCTGCTTGAGCATCCCCAGCGTGGCTACGCCCCACCGGACGCACAAACGGCCTTCGCTACTGCTACCGCTGCAGCTCTTGTTGGCGACCCCACCGTCGCACAGCGCCGTCCCGATGCGCACCGCGAGCCCTCGCGTCACGAGCTCCAGGTTGAACACCTCCCACCACCCCCCCCATACCCCCCCCCGCTGAATATGCCCTTCACCACCCCGGACCTCTCATCCCGGAGGCGCGCTCTCACCTCGTCCCCCCCTCCCGTGGCCACCCGCACCCGTACGGCCCGCCGCATACCAGGGCCGGCCGCTCTCCCTTTCCCGGTGGTCCACCCCCTCCCTTCCATAGACGGCATTCTCCCCCAGCCCAGCGTGGCGACCACACCACCCGTGGCAGTCGTCGCCCCACCATTGACCCGGTAGTCATCGGCCGAGCGGCATACGAAGCCCCCGGCTTCGACAAGGACGCCCTCAACCGGTCCATGAAGATGTCGGTCCCCGTCATGGGCCCGACCATGGACTTTAAGCAATAAAAGAGGACCTTCCTTAATTTCCTCTCCATCAAGGCCGCATATCTCATTCCGCAGCTTGCCATCCGCGACTCCGGCGTGTGGCTCGACGAACCAGCGCAACACTACGCCTACACGCTGCTCCTCCATGCAGCCAGCGCGAATCAGCGCGCTTACCAAGCGATGAAATGCGTTTCTCCGGCCCGCCCTGACTGCGCCGCTGCCGCGTGGGACATCCTGTGTGAACGCCTCGACTGTCGGTCTTTTGCTCGCTCCCTGTCCCTCCTGGAGAACCTGATGGTCAGGCAGCGCCCTGGTCAGTCACTCAGTGACTATGTCCACTCCATGCGCCAGACCTTTTACGACTACAACGAGACGTGCCAAATGGTTGATGGCTCCGCTGCCATCCATCCCCACAACCTCGGTCTCCTCATGCTGCGCGGTATCTCTAGCAGCGGCCCACACGGTCAAGCGAAACAATGCGTCATCAACGCCTTTGACAAAGACTACCTCCTTTCGGCTGATGAAGTGATGGCCAACATCCTCCACCTCGCGCACAACATGGACGACGACCCTGCCCCGGACACACCCACTCCGGCCGCATCACCCCCTACCATCTCCGCGTTCGTCGCTGCGGGCAGCGGCTCGCATAGCGGTCGAGGCCAACAGCACCGTAATCCTCGCGGCAATCGACCCAACAAGTGTGGCGTTTGTGGCAGCCTCAACCATCTCATGTCCGCATGCACTGCCACGGATGACGCTAGCCTTAAGTGGAACCTCGCCAAGCGTAAGATGACCGTCTAAATGTACGGCGCCGCCGGTGGCACCACATCTGCTCACGCTGCTCTGCTGAGCGACGTCGCTGCCGACGACGCCCCTGCAGATGACACCGACAGCTTACCCACCCTCGAGGACTGCGCTGATGACTACGATGACGACGAGGTGAGTGTCCCTTTTAGCTCTGTGGCATTCTCCTCTTCCCTCGCCCCAGGTCGTAACCTATCACAGTTGTGGGTCGTTGATTCCACCTGCTCGATTAACCTCACCGCGTTCCGAGATGACTTCGTAAAGTTCACACCCCCTCTGCTCCCTCTCGCGTGGGCGGTGTCGGCGTTGACGTTAAGGGCAGTGGCTCAGTGCGGATTTCTGTCCGACTTGCCTCTGGCCAGCTCATTGACCGCACTGTGTATGCACTCTACACCCCTGACCTATCATCTCGCTCCGCTCAGCGTATCGGCAGACTTCTTAGTGTCCGCTGGATGCAAACTCACAGCGGATGTGAATTCGTCTTCCCCTCCAACTCTAACAATGGTATGCTTTTGGTACCCACATGCATGGGTGTGCTAGAACCGTCCGGAAACGGTCTCTACCTCCTTCCCCACCAGCCGGACCTCCCTTCAAGCCCATCCGCAACGGCGGCACCTGACCCCTCACCTCGGGTTGCCCTTACTGTCCAGTGTGACCCCGTACTCTGGCACCGTCGGTTTGGCCACCAAAACATGCAAGGCCTTTAGGCCCAGCATACTCACGGTGTCCCGACTAGCCCTGTGTTAGCTAGCAATGTAAGCAAAGCTTCTTGCGACTCTTGCTTACTCCACAAAGCTAAAGCTACACCGCGCAACATAGCCGCTTGCGCGAAGCCATCCCGCCCCCTCCTCAACATGTCCGCTGATCTCTGGGGACCGGTCAATGTCCCCTCCCCACATGGCCTCCGCTACTGCTTGCTCGTCATCGACCACCACACCAACTACATATGGGTGCGGTTCCTTAAGTCTAAAGACGACGCATGTTCGGAGTTGGAAACCATCCTCTTGGACATCAAACACTTGCATGCCCGCCATCACTCCCAGTCGGGCGCGTTCGCACCGGTCCTCAAGTTTGACTCCGACTATGTGTTTAAAGCTGCTGTTACTCGCCGGATGTGCGCACACCTCGGCGTCGGGGTCCAATTCTCTGCCCCATACGCCTACCGCATGCTCGGCAAAGCCGAACGTCCTTGGCGCACTATCCGGGACAATGCATCGGCGATGCTCCACAACATGGCCGTTCCCAAATCCATGTGGTTCTGCGATGTCAACACTGTTGTGTACCTTCGCAACCGCACGTACAGTCGCTCGGTCGGACCCAATGGTGGCGTCCCCCTCACACTCCTTACGTCGTCAGTGCCCGACGCCTCCAAGTTCCGCGTCTTCGGCTGCGCCGTTTTCGCCAAGGTCCCCGACAAGCAACGTCGGAAACTCAGTGAAAAAGCATTTCGCGACGTCATGGTGGGCTATCCCCCTGACGCACCTGGGTACCGTGTCTATGACCCGGAAACGAGTCGCATCACCACTTCCGTTCATGTTGTCTTTCAGGAAGACACCCCAGGGTTCGACACACAACCCTCCGTCGACTCGGTCATCACCGACTCTTCGGCAGACGTACCCGCAGCCTCACCCCTACCCCACCCCATTGACCTCACATTATCCACACCCCTACCCCCCCCCCGCAGCCCCTCGCCATACTCGGCTCCGCTCACACCCCATTCGATACGGCAATATGGTTGCCCACTTGTCCGACTACCCCCTGACCCTCGTGACGGCGTGTTGTGATCATGAACAAGGCAAAGCTCAAGAGGACATATTTTAGCACCCTCACGTCCCCGACTTTATCACGGGTCCCCCACACACACCTGCCGGCACGTCTCCTACTGCCGTCGCCCTCCTCTCCACCCGGGAGTGTGTGGAATCAAAATCCTACCGGGCTGCGCAGGATAGCGCCCTAGCCCCCAAGTGGCAAGCAGCTAAGGAGCATGAGTATTCCTCCCTCATCAGCAACGGCACGTGGGAACTTGTGGACCTCCCCCCTGGCCGCATGGTCGTTAACAACATGTGGATCTTCAAAGTCAAGTCGGATACAGCCGGCGACGTCTCCCGCTTCAAAGCGCGGTTCGTCGCCAAGGGGTGCAGCCAACGCGCGGGACTGGACTACACAGAGACCTTCTCCCCAGTCATCCGCATGGCCAGCCTGCGTCTCTTCCTAACCATCGCAGCCGCCCGCGACCTTGAACTCCGCCAGCTTGACATCGACACAACGTTTCTCTACGCTCCCATCCGGGAGGATGTGTACATCCGCCAGCCCCTAGGCTTCAACGATGGCACCTCCAAAGCTTGTCACCTCAAGCGCTGCCTCTACGGCCTTAAACAGTCCCCCCGCGAGTTTAACATGCTACTTCGTGCATGGCTCGTCGACCATGGATGGCAACAATGCGTCTCCGACCCGTGCATATACATCTACCGCACCGGCCGCGTTTTCGCCAGGATGGCCATGTACGTCGATGACATTCCCGCGGCATGCAATGATGCCACTTGGCTCGCATCGTTGAAAGCTCAACTCGGAGCACGGTTCAAGATCAAGGACCTAGGCGACCTCTCCCAACTCCTAGGCATGCACATTACCCGCGATCGCTCCACGCGCACAATCTCGCTGGACCAATCCAAGTTCCTGCGCGGCATACTCGCCAAGTACGGCATGTCCGACTCTAAGCCGTCGTCACTTCCGATGGACCCGGGCTTTCTCGCCGGCCTCGCGTACATGAACTCACCCTCTCTCACCGTGGTGGCCAATGACGTCTACCCCAGCCTCTTGGGCAGCCTCCACTACGCAGCAGTCTGCACGTGCCCCGATGTCTCCACGGCATTGAGCATCCTCGGCTCCGCCCGAGCCTCACCCACGGAGGCACACTTGCAGGCTCTGAAAAAGGTCCTCCGCTACCTTCATGGCACCATCGACATGCGCCTGACGTTGGGGGGGGGGCCTGGACCACAGCCTCCAACTCAGAGGCTTTGCCGACGCTGACTGGGCAAACGACAACAGCACCCGCAAGTCTCGCTCCGGCTATCTCTTCACCCTCGGACGCGGGCCAATCAGTCACAAGTCCAAACAACAGACTTGTGTGGCTCAATCCACGTGTGAAGCCGGGTACTGCTCTGCGGCTGACGCCACCAAGGAGGGACTCCACCTCCGACAACTTATGGGGGAAATCTTCAACTCCCCCATCACCGAAACCACCACCATCTGGGAGGACAACCAAAGCGCCATTGCATACTCCCAAAATGCCTTGGTCAACGAGAAGACTAAGCACATCGGTCTGAAGCGGCACTTCCTCAAAGACCACGTGGAGCAGGGAACCATCAAGTTGAGGTACCTCCCCACTGACCAGATGGTGGCTGACATGCTCACCAAACCCCTCCCATGACCTGCAATGGCAAGACACCGAAGTGCGATCCTTGGAGGACAAGACCCAATGCAACGCTTCATCCCGTAGCTACCTTCCGGGGGAGTGTTGTAAGTAATACCGTATACGTATTAGTTGCAAATAGCTATTGCAAGCTACTCTAGATATGATAAGTTTGACTCGGTACATAGCTGTCGCTAGGCTACAGCTCTCTCACTTCTGTTGTCCCGACACCACGCTTGTAGGCTGGTTGTCTTGTTTGCGTGACTGTGACTTTAACTACGTTTGCGTGAGTTATCTTCCACACTAACCGTGTTTGCATGGTTTAATAGTGCTTACGAATCAGCAGCAATCCATTCCCCTTGACGCAACCATTGCGACTGAGGGTGGTAAGGCAGCCCATGAGCCACCTATCGACATGCTGAACGACGACCCCGAGCTCCATGAGCCCGAGTTCGTCGACTTTGCCGCCTACGGAAAATAAGTAATCCGTGCCGGCTTGGAACTGCTCCCCTCGCGACATCGATGAAGATCGCCTTTGGACGCCGACGGACGACACAACCCGTTTCCTCAACGACAGAATGTCCCATGCGGGGTACGACGAGTACCTCCGCATCGAGTGCTATGCCTTCTTCGACAGCTGCGCCAACGCGGCAATCGGCGAGGCTTTGGACGCGCTGTCAGCTGGTCCTCCTCTACCAGCGGAGCAAGCGGCGGCCGTTGCCCTCATCCGAGCGGTTCATCGCACCCACACAGCGACGGAGGAGGCCGCCCGTACTCGATTGGACTTACTCCGCCTCACCAAGGGCGGACAAACGAGCTCGGATTCGGACCTAGTGCTCGCTGAACTCGCCCACGAGCGTGTCTGCCGCCCGCGCCCTACCGCGGTCTCATGCCCATTGGACGAGCTACGCCAAGCGTTCGTCGACAGGACGCTCGAAGTCAGCTTGCATGCCGCCAACAAAGCAGCTGCTGGAGCAGCGTTCGCAAGGACTACGCATGACAAGCCACCCGGACATGACGCCAAGGCCAAGAAGTCGGTTGGCGACAAGCGCAAGGCCGCAGCAGCAGCAGCGGCGGCGGCGGCGGCGGCCGGAATTAAGCCTACCGACGGGACAAAACCCTCCACGAAGAAGTGATGGTGTCACCCGCCGCGCCGATTCTTGCTCCCCATCATCCGACTACATGCGTCACCGCGTGCGGCTAAGATGGCGGGAGTGGGAGCATATCGGCGCGAGCGGTCAAGTCGTGAGCTGGATCCGCCATGGCATGCGGGTCAAGTTCAAGAACGGCCTACGTCCCCGACCTTTCAACCACGGAGTTTCCATGAAGGAAGTCACCCAGCCCCAACTCGACTTCCTATCAACAGAACTCCACGCTTCAAAGATTGCGGAGCCAGGGAACGCGCCTACAGCACCCGCTACATCTCCCGCATGTTTCTCGTCCCCAAGCCCGGGGTGAACAAGTGGCGTCTTATTATTGACCTGCGCGAACTCAAGAGATACTGCGCGGAATTCAACATGTCGTGCGAGACCCTCAAGCACCTACGCCACCTGTCCCGCCCGGGCGACTACTTCGTCTCGCTCGACCTCGCGGACCATTACTACACACTCGGCATCCGGGAGGAAGACCGTGACTTCTTCACGGTGAATTACAGAGGCGAGCTGTGGCGCCTCGCGTGCCTCCCGATGGGCTGGTCGGGGTCCGCCTCCTATTTTTGCAAGCTCACGCAGGCGTTCACTAACTACAAGCGACAGGCGCCCACTCCGGCGACCGCCAAGACTGCGACACCGTACAAGCCGTCGCGACGCTTCCTTTGCAACGTCCGCTGGCGCGGCGTGCGCCTACTACCCTACATGGACGACTTTCTATTCATGGCTAGCTCGTACGAGGCAGCTCTACGTCTTCGCGCCCGCGTCGAGACCCTACTACACCAGCTCGGCCTCCACCGCAACCCCGACAAAGGCCTATATGGGAACCCACACAGGTGGGCAACCACCTCGGCCTAACAATCAACCTCATGAAAGGCGAATTTCGAGCCCCAAACCACAAGCTGCAAGCCCTCTCCAAACAAGCTTCGGCGCTACTCGGCCGCGCTGCGACTACCGCTCGTTGGCCACCCGCCAGACAACTCGCGGCGTTCACGGGAAAGGCGCAGTTTCTCTACCTCGCCATCGCGCCATCCCGTTTCTTTCTTCTCGAACTACACTACGTACTTGCTACACGGTAGGGATGGGGCGGACGAGTCCGGATGACGCATCAGCTCAAACACGACCTCGCACATTACCCGACCAACACAACGGCCGCTTTATCTACAAGCCCATCGAGACAGCATACTTCCACGCCGACTCAAGCGGTTACGGATGGGGAGCCGTACTGAACGACAACCCTACCTACCAGGCATGCGGTTTTTGGTACGACGACGACCGACACCAATACATCACCTAGAAGGAACTCCGAGCCGTGCGCCTCGCGATCGAGTCCTTTTTACCACAGCTACGAGGACGACACGTTTTACTCCACGAGGACAACACCGCCGTCGTAGCGACGCTGTCCAAGTTGACTACGCGTTCCCCCGTCATGATGACCGAGCTACGCCGGCTATGGCACTTACTGGACGTCAACGACATCAACATCCGACCCTCGTACATCCGCTCAACGGCGAACATATGGGTCGACAGCCTCAGCCGGGAACTCGACCGCGACGACTGGCAGCTCAACCCTCGGATTTTCAGCTACCTCCAAACAGCGTGGGGACCTCACCCGATCAACCGCTTTGCGACTATGGAAAACACACAGCTCCCACGTTTCAACGCCCGGTGGCGCGACCCCAAGTGCGAGGACGTCGACTGTTTGCACCTCGCGGACACCGCGTGGAAACGCGAAGCTAACTATTGTAACCCGCCGTGGACAACTCTACCCGCCCTCTGTGCAAAGGTACGCCAGTCGGGCGCAGCGGCCATCGTCATCGCACGCTATTGGCCCAACAAACCGTGGTTCCAGGACTTGAACAACATGGCCACCGAGACCATCCACTGCCCCGCCTCACGCGACATGTTCTTCCCCGGTCGGCACGGCTCGCGCGAGGGGGTCGGACGACCAAGATGGAGCATCGTGGCTTTTCAACTGCCACGCCGGCCTGGTTGCACACCCGCGGAGGCGCAATAGGACGCACACTGCGAACGTCCAGCCCTAGCGTCGCCGATCTACACGCGAGCACTATCCACCCACAAGTACACTCGCGCCCGGCCCGATATAAACTTCGATAACCTGATGCGCACGCGCCGTGGACTGCTACCATGACTACGCAGCTTCGCAAGCTATTGGTAACCGACTAGGTCGGAACCACAGCGCTACACATGTTGATCAGCTCCCTAGCACCGACAACGTACGCAAATTACGACAGCGGTATGCGTCAATTCGTCGCTTTCTGCCACGAGGAAGACATCCACCCGTTGCAAGCTACCACAGAGTCCATCGTCCGCTACACGGCCTGGTTAGGACTGCGAGGCACAGTCGCCGCGGCATCGTTACATCAATACTACTCCGCAATCAACAAACTCTTCCGCGACCACCAACAACAGCCAATCGAAGTCGGCGAACTCTTAGCGGATGCTAGACGCGGGCTCGAAATGCACCATGAGCGTCTACATGCCGCAGACTCTCGCCTCCCGTTACAAGCCCCGCTTGCACTTTCACTACTCAACGCCGCCGCCGAACTCCACACACACCTCATATGGACGCCGCCATCGCGACACCTGATCGCTCGATTCCGAGCACTACTGGCTGTATATACGAATTATGCGTTTTTCTGTAGAGCGGAATCTTGAGTACGGTGCCTTACTCAAGACCTCGCTGTCGACCGGCCGTCCGAACAAATTTGGCTATTCATCCGAAAAGCTGAAGGCGACCAGCGACGCAGCGCGGCCGACAAACCAATCATGGCTATACCATAAGGCTAGGGATCAAGTGAATTTTGTCGATGTTGATGGTAATGATATTTTGCAACGTCGATGTTGATGGTATTGATATCTTGGATTGTCGATGTTGATGGTGTTGATAGTTTGGGATGCTGACATCGATGGCAATTTAAGCCGACATTATCGCCGATGTATCGATATTTGGGACGATATATCGATACATTGGGCTTAGATAATCAATATTTTACAATTGTTTTGATAATTGATGGCATTGATGCTAGCACTACTGCCATCGTGTCGATGTCGATGTTGCAACCTATCGCATCGATGGCACAATCACCCGGTGATGATGATACTATCGACGATGCATCGATGGCTGATCCCTAGCCTTACTATACCAACCACGGCCAACCTGACCCTCGCAGACTTGCTGGAATGGTATTGCGCGCAGCGTGCTACCTATTGCGAGAAATTCTACAACAGCCCCCCCCCCCCCCCCCCCCCCCCCCCCCCCCAAGCCGCACTATGGAGCTTCGCACCTTACTAGAACTCAAGCGATTGGCACGCAGCTGCTATGCTCTCCGCCTGGCTCCTCGACGCTTACACCGCCGTCGGCGCCACACCTCCGAATGGATTCAAATGGACATCGCACAGCCTCCGTAAAGGTGCCGCCTCCGCTGCTAGCTGCATTAGTGCCCCACTCCACGTCGTCAAATACATGGGTGGGTGGGCCAAAAGCAGTTATGTAACATAAAGAAATACATCGACCCCACCATGACCCCATCTCTAGCGGCGTGACAGTACTTCGGCTAGCTCCTCCTAGCCAAACCGCTTCATCAAGACTAGGCTGCGCAAGCCTCCGGCTTTTAAGGTACTGGCAAAACGTGCCCTCGGGTAAATAGTCAGATTGTTTTAAATCTAGAGTTTTGCAAAACTTACTTACATATGTGACAGAACGCACACATGAACGGTAAAGCGTTACTGTAAAAAGTGGTGCGTCTTGCCTAGCCCTCGAGGTCTGTGGAAACGCCTAGCACAACGCCCCATGCCATGCCCCCAACAACACTAGCTAGCGACAGCTCCTTAAGCCGGTGCAACCCCCGAGCACTGGCACTCTCTGCTTTGCGCTCGCCCATCTGGCTCGCGCAACCCACCCACCCAACCCGCCATAATTAGCGCTAATCTTCCCCAGGCCAAGCCTGTGGTGGTCTTTTGGCCAAACTGTAAGAAAACTGACATCTTTGGCAAAACGTGCCCACGGGTAAACATATATATCATATGAGTTCATTGCTTTCTTTGTAGTTCATGTATCGCACTCCCGAAATGTTTTGCTCCGTGAGATGGGCCTTGGTCCTTCTCGCATTTCTCGAATGGGTCGACGCCCGGACGGGTAGGGCAGACCTTTCTTGGTCAGTGCCGGGAATGCATTCATGTTTGTTTGCATGTCACTGGAAGGTTTTAGTTGGTGAAACTCCAACACTGGCCTCGTGTGGGGTTAGCGCAGTACGGTACGGTTCTCGTACAATGGTACTTAATGCACTCACACGAGCGTCGCCTACCCGGGAGTATGATCGATGTTGAGTTGAGGTTTGGTTCGAACTTCTGCTCTCAGTCATGCTTGCAAAACGCCGCCTGTAGAGGGTGCCGTTGCGGGTTCCCTGCCAGTCCCATATCCCGGGGGCGCAAAAAAAAAAAAAAAAAAATCATAT
>JAPMLY010001458.1:0-17955 GCA_026401115.1 Tetraselmis chui | reverse complement strand
CCTCAAAAGTCGGGTTCCTTATTTAGTGTGATTGGTGGGCAGTGCTGGTGCTGTGGCATGCCTTCCTGTTCCTCGGGCTAAAGTTTTTTCCTCCTTTCTTCTTTTTTCATTGCTTGGTGGCCTCCACTGCTTTTTCTTGTAAGAAATTGTTTTTATTTGGTGTGATTGTACACTATTTATGATGTATCTGTTAAACCCCAAGTGTAAACTGCGACAGTGTATACACCATACGTACAATGTATATACTGTCTAGCACTTGAGACAGTGTATACACTGTACGCCTTTTTATGTACAGTGTATACACTGTCTCGCAATATTTCAGACAGTGTATATACTGTCTAGGACTTGAGACGGTGTATACACTGTACGTCAAAATAACGGACAGTGTATACACTGTACACACCGCTACCCCTCTGCTACGTACAATATGGAAACTTGATGAATGCGAGGCAAAACCCCGTTTTACCGGAGGTTTTTCCCCGTGCGCGGGAGCGCCGCACAATTCTGCAGGATCTGCCTCCGTCATTTTCATTACCGCTAAGATTGTGGCAAAATTGCTATTATTTGTTCGCCACCGCCCATCGGTACTGCGCAGAGTCACCGACCGCTGATGCTCTCGCCATTTCGCAGTAGCATCACTCCGATCAGCGCACGTACGCACGACCGACAGCCACCACGGGCGCGGGGCGGACAGTTTGAATTGAAAATATGTACCGGAGGATAGGTTATCGTGCCGCCGACACAACACGAATGGCGCGTCAGAGTCGGCGGGAGGCTCGGAGGGCGGCGAGGTGGGCAGTAGCGCCCAAGCGGCGGGCAGCGGGAATAATACAGGTGTGGGCACCGACGCCGACCTCGTCGCCACCCTGCGAGGCAAATACATATAAAGACAGAGGGGCAGACGGATAGAGAGAAACATACGTACATACATATAGAGAGAGGGAGAGAGCGAGTGCGACACACATACACATAAAAAGAGAGGGAGAGAGAGAGAGCGAGACTAACAGACACGCATGAATACTACACAAAATGAAAGACACAACACATACACGTGTACACATGCACACAATTGCGCGCAATTAAACACACACATACAATAAACACACACACACACACATACACATACACACACAAACTCTCACTCACACACACACACACACACACACACACACACACACACACACACACACACACACACACACTCACTCACACACATACACACACACACACACGCACACACACATGGGCACAAGCATGTACACACATACGAAATCTAGAGAGGGATACACAAAAACAAACCCTGAGAACAAGACACGCTCACATACATACAAACGTACTCACAAGAACAGAAAGTGAGAGGGAAAGAGAGAGAGAGAGAGAGAGATAAACTTATAGACACGCGTAAATACTTCACACAATGACAGACACATCACATACACGTGTACAAACACAAACAACTGCGCGCACATACAGACACGAAGATATTTATAAAATGAGACACACACGCACACAGACACACACATAGGTACAAAAATGCACACATATACGGAATATGGACGAATATACAACACAAAAGGGACGGCGATAATGGTCAAGAATTGGAGCAAGGGGGTATTGATAAGGAGGAGGGCGGTGGTGGTGAGGGTGAAACGGAGATATACACACACACACACACACACACACACACACACACACACACACACACACACACACACACACACACACACGCGCGCGCGCGCGCGCACGCACACAAAATCTAGAGAGCAAGACATTGCTTTTGTGCGTGTTTGTTTCAATAATATTCTTAAAGATAATTTCATTCATTACACTCTCATTTATTTCGATTTTTCATGACCACCCCATGTTGCCACCCTGCACAGTTGAGCAGTAGAATCTTCGCTTCGCCTGGTCAGATGATGCAGCACGCTGGCAGCACCGCCCTGTCGCTGCTCATTTGGCTTTTCGCTGGTGTCCTTGTGCTTAGCTCTTCGTTGGTATGTTGCTCCCCTTTCACCCTCGTCTCTCCCCCCCTCTCCCCCCTCTTCCTTTTCCTTCTCCATGTACGGGCTTCACACCTTCAGGGGGCTTACCTGGGTAGGTTCACGCGGAGCTGGCGCCGATGATGCCCAGAGCAAATAGCGACCGCGACTACATCCACCCCGCCTTTAGCCGCAGCGTCATGGTCTCCATCTCCACCTGCGCCACCCTCGATATCATCATCTGCATTTGATACGACGCGGTACTCCCCAGCGCCGCCATAGCCGCCTCCTCCACCGTCGCGCTCGACGTCGTGCGCGTCACGCTGGGCACCTCGGGCATGACCGTCGCCGGCATGCTTGTCTCCGCCTCCGTGCTCGGCTCCATGAACGTCTCCCTCACGACGGGTGGCCGTCTGTTCTAATCCGCTGCCATATCGGGTGATTTGCCCACCCCTCTCGGCAAGTTGAGCAAAACCAATCGCACGCCCATTTGGCCGCTGCTCGCACAGGCCACCGCTGTGCTCGCCTTGCTTGCCATGCCGGGCTCCTCTTTCAATGGCCTGGTTGCCTACTTTGGCTCCGCGTCGTGGCTATGGTACGGCGTCACGGGCGGGTCCGTCCTCCGGCTGCGCTCCTCGATGCCATCCGCCCACCCCACCCTTCCGCTGCCCCATCCCATGCCACAATCCCAGGCGCCGCCTACCCAATCGCCATCTCCGCCGTGGAGGCCTCCACTCGCTCCCACACTCTCGACAACCTTGCGTTCCCCATCGCTGCTTTCACTTGTCACCCACTGTATACCGCTGTCATTCGCTCCGTAGTAACAACAAAAGGCTTGTGACCTTGCTTTTCATTGATTAGATCGCGGATGCAGGTCACGGATGCTGGACTATTTCGTCTCGCCACGAAGCACGGCCTCTTGGCAAGATGTGCGCATGCTTCGTATTTGCATTTGCCAAATATTGGAGTGGAGGCAGCTGGCATGGGCAACGTCTTGCAAAATATGGATGGCGGACAATGGACGATGTACAAGGATGCTGATGGTAATTGGTTGAAGGGAATGACACTGCGTGAGGCCGCAAAGAAGTCCTCACGCTTTGGTGGACAAGGCTATAGCACCGAAAATTGTTGCGGTTGCAAAGGAAAATGCGACAGTAGACGGTGCAATTGCCTTGCTCACCAACGGTACTGCACCTCAAGTTGCCACCCACGAAATATGTGTTGTTCAAACAAACCCCCAACGTCGTAAATGTGCAAGGTTGCCTCAATCTTTAGGTGTCGCCATATTGTAATCATTCTCATAACATCGCCCATGAGATTATAGTTAATTTATAGTACTTGACTAATGATGCACGTATTGGTGTTTATTCGGTATGTGTTTCCCAAACTCATTTGGCCGGTTATAATTCGACAAATGCAAAGGTTATTACGAATGCAAGGAAAGAAGGGATCACTTCTCATCTATATGTAACGATATTTGTATCTATCCCTCTCACACACACACACACACACACACACACACACACACACACACACACACACACACAGTATCTCTCTCTCTCTATTGCGTTTCCGTCTGTGTGAGAATGTCTTCCAATTTCCTCTCGTTATGTCTCAATGTCTTCCTCTCTAGATTTCGTGTGCGAGCGTGTGTGTGCGCGCATATGTGTGTGTGTGTGTGTGTGTGTGTGTGTGTGTGTGTGTGTGTGTGTGTGTGTGTGCGTGTGTGTGTGTGCATATGTGTATGTGTATGTGTGTGTGTGTGTTTGTGCGTGTATCCGTTTCACCCTTATCACCACCACCGCCCTCCTCCTCATCAACACCTCCATCATCCAATTCACGACCATTACCGCCGCCCCTTCCCTCTCTATCTCTCCCTCTCCCTCTCATTTTCTGCTCTTGTGTTTTTACGATTTTCTTAATTGCATATGTGTGAGACTGTCTCTCATTTTTTCTCAAGGTATGACCTTGTGTATTCCTCTCCACATACCATATCTGTGTGAATGTGTGTGTGTGTGTGTGTGTGTGTGTGTGTGTGTCATTCTTTATAAATGTCTTCGTATCTACGTGTGCGCGCGTTTGTGTGTATGTGTAAACGTGTATGTTATGTGTCTATAATTGTGTGTAGTATTTACGTGTATGTGTATCTCTCCCTCTCTCTATCTATGTATGTGTGTCTCCCTCTACGTGTCTGCCCCTCTGTCTTTACATGTATTAGTCTCGCAGGATAGCGACGGGGTGCCCGCGGCAGTACCCACCACACAAGTATTATTCCCGCCGCCCGCCGCATGGGCGGTACTGCCCAGCTCGCCGCCCTCCGACCCTCCCGCCGACTCTGACGCGCCACTCATGTTGTGTCGGCGGGACGATAGCCTATCCGCCGGTAAATATTTTTAATTTACACTGTCCCCCGCCTGTCCGTGGTGGCTGTCGGTCGTGCGTGCGCTGATCGGGGTGATGACACTGCGAAATGGTGACAGATCCTGCAGAATTGTGCGGCGCTCCCGCGCACGGGGAAAAACCTCCGGTAAAACGGGGTTTTGCCTCGCATTCAGCAAGTTTCCATATTGTACGTAGCAGAGGGGTAGCGGTGTGTACAGTGTATACACTGTCCGTTATTTTGACGTACAGTGTATACACCGTCTCAAGTCCTAGACAGTATATACACTGTCTGAAATATTGCGAGACAGTGTATACACTGTACATAAAAAGGCGTACAGTGTATACACTGTCTCAAGTGCTAGACAGTATATACATTGTACGTATGGTGTATACACTGTCGCAGTTTACACTTGGGGTTTAACATATCGCTATTCACGGGCCGGCTCTTGGGCGCTTTGTGTCAATCTTCTCTTTGTTCGTCGATCTACTTCTCTTCCGTTTCGGCGTTTTTTGGGGGATGTGCGACGAGAATTCATGCAACGTCTTTCTGCTGCTCTTCATGGCACTCTGGGTTCTTATCTCCGCGACGCTTTTCAGGAAGGCAGTGCTGATGCTGTGGCATGCCTTCCTGTTCCTCGGGCTTAGGTTTTTTCTTCCTTTCTTTCTTTTTCTTGCTTGGTGGCCTCCACTGCTTTGTGTCAATCTTCGCGGATACATGTTATATACCGCCTGTAGAGGGTGCCGGTGCGGGTTTCCTGCCAGTCCCATATGCCGGGGGGGCAAAAAAAAAACGTACAGGTACCTGTACTGCGCTGAATAAATATCTTAATATGCCTCATCAGCATCACTCTGCTTGCTTGGCATTATTTGCACGAGTACCTGTACCCGTACTACTATGGATTTAGCGACTGGGAGTCAGATAATGCCAAAGACAACAGCTTGCTTACATTTTGGATAAACAGGCACTAGAACACCTACACTCTTCCAATGAAGTCCGTTACTAGCGGCACGCATTTAATTACCCGCCACGCACAGCCGCGATGGCCATGCAATTCGATTGAGGGGTAGAGTAATGACTTTCGAACAACACACCACGGCGCGTTGTTCACTGACGTGAGCACCTCTATCGGCACGCTCCGATTATTGTGGGCACACACGTTGGATTTGCGGCCGAAATTTTGCAGGCCGAAATTTATGGATGTGCAGGTTATGCACGCCTCTATGCGTGGCTCGGTGCACGTAGTGTCGCGATAAGCGGGGAGACTACTCGACATTGGGCTTTCAGCATGTTTGCACAATTGCACGAGTATCCGCCGAGTGCGTTGCGCCCGGCCGCCTACAGAGCGGCAATACGGGGAATGGCATATCGTGTGCTAAGGCTAGGGATCAAGTGAATTTTGTCGATGTTGATGGTAATGATATTTTGCAACGTCGATGTTGATGGTATTGATATCTTGGATTGTCGATGTTGATGGCGTTGATAGTTTGAGATGCTGACATCGATGGCAATTTAAGCCGATACTATCGCCGATGTATCGATATTTGGGACGATATATCGATACATCGGGCTTAAATAATCAACGTTTTACAATTGTCTTGATAATTGATGGCATTGATGCGAGCACTACTGCCATCGTGTCAATGTCGATGTCGCAACCTATCACATCGATGGCACTATCACCAAGTGATGATGATACTATCGACGATGCATCGATGGCTGATCCCTAGCCTTATCGTGTGCACTAGGTTTTCTTGCCAAGCGCCCGAAAATACAGCTAAGGAGCACGGACTACTAGGGACCTATTGGGCTTGAGGGACTGTTGACTTGAAGTGCAAGCACCCTAGCGCGCGGATCGCTGGCCTTTCAAGCTTTCGCATCGCCGGGCGTGAAATATGGCGGGGAGCTTTATAAGTACCCTAGCACGGGCCTTGGTTTGTCATGCGGCAAATGGCACGGCACCATGCCAACATGGGGCATGAAATGGGTGACGCCGTGAATAGACGAAATATAGAGCGCTGATTGTTGAGCGTATTGGCGGAGCGGGTGTGCGGGTACCACCTGTCCAAGGGGTTGTCTGCTTACTAAGCCAAACTATTACTAGTGATACAGATTATGGTCAGATTGATTTGAATCTAGAGGTTTGCATATCCAATATCATGTGTACGGGACAGTAACTCTAGCGGTTACTGTTACCGTTAACATCGGCGCGTCTCGCTTGCAGGGCAACCACCTTGCCCGAACAGTTAGACGCAGCCAACGACCAACGACTTCCCCAACGGTCAGCTCTAGCTAGCCCGTGCCTTATAAGCCGTAGCTAGCCACGAGCCTAGGCACTCTCTGCTTTCGCGCTCAGCCAATCTAGGCTTCGCGCGAATGCAGTCTCGACTCTAGTAGTCGAGCAGGGTGTCAGTTTTACCTTTTCGTCCCATGCGCACTCGAGCGTCACGCGACACTTCCCCTCGTTCAGCTACGCAGTTCCCCAATATGCAGCCTGAGCAGTCTACGTCCGCCGCAGCGGCCGACCCTCACGCTACTACACTCGAACAACGCACAGCCGAGCAGATTCGTACGGCAGTTTTGGCATCGGAGCAACGGATTACTGAGCAGTTTTTGGCGGCTAACGCTGCCTTACTCGCTCAGCTCCGGCCGACGACAGCCACACCTGCTACTACTGATCAACAGCAGTCCATTCCCACCGACGCGACCACAGCGACGGAGGGTGGTAAGGAGGCCCCCGAGCCACCTATCGACCTGCTCGACGACGAACCCGACCCCTCCGCGGCCGAGTTTGTCGACTTCACCTACTACGGCGAAGTCATCCCGGCCGGCCTCGAACGTCCCCCCCGAGACGTCGAGGAGCCACGTCTGTGGACTCTCACGGACGACACCGCCCGTGCCCTAAGCGACAAACGCACCCAAGCGGCATACGACGAGTACCTACACATCGGGTGCTATGCCTTCTTCGACAGTTGCGCCAACGCGGCAATTGGCGAGGCTTTGGACACGTTGTCGCACGGCCCACCTCTACCTACAGAGCAGGCGGCAGCGATTGCCCTCATCCGAGCGGGCCATCGCACCCACACAGCGACGGAGGAGGCCGCCCGTACTCGATTGGGCTTCCTCCGCCTCACCAAGGGCGGACAAACGAGCACGGATGCGGACCGCGTGTTCGCCGAATTGGCACACGAGCGCTTCTGCCGACCGCGTCCTACCGCGGTCTCCGGCACATTGGACGCGCTACGCCAAGCTTTCGTCGACCGCACGCTTGAAGTCAGCTTACACGCTGCCAGCAAGGCCGCCGCCGGCGCCGCTTTCGCGAAGGTCACACCGGACAAGCCCAACGGCCCCGACGCTCGGAGCCGCAAAGCCGCCGCCGACAAACGCAAGGCCGCCGCAGCAGCAGCAGCCGCGGCACGAGCAACCCTCCCACCCAAGCCGACCGACTCGGCTAAAACCCCAAGCAAGAAATGATGGTGTAGCCCGCCGCGCCGATTCCTGCTCCCCGACATCTTCCTTCATGCGCCACCGCGTACGTCGAAAATGGCGGGAGTGGGAGCGCATCGGCGCGAGCGGCCAAGTCCTAAGTTGGATCCGCCACGGCGTACGTGTGAAGTTCAAGCACGGCCTACGTCCCAAGCCGTTCAACCATGGCATCTCCATGCTAGACGCCACACCCGACCAACTCGAGTTTCTCAACTCGGAACTACCACGCTTCGAGGCTTGCGGCGCGTGGGAGCGCTCTACGAACCCACGCTACGTCTCCCGGATGTTCTTGGTTCCAAAACCCGGATGCAATCAATGGCGCTTGATTATCGACCTTCGCGAACTCAACCGCTACTGCTCGACGTTCAACATGACTTGCGAGACCCTCAAGCACCTCCGCCATCTATCTCGACCGGGGGACTACTTCGTCTCACTCGACCTCGCCGATGGGTACTACACCCTTGGCATCCGGGAGGAAGACCGGGATTACTTCACGGTCAACTACCGCGGCACCTTATGGCGCCTCGCGTGCCTCCCCATGGGGTGGTCGGGCTCCGCCTACTACTTTTGCAAACTCACGCAAGTGTTTACGAACCACCTACGCCGCCCACCACCTCCCACGCCCGCAGCTACACCGGCCGGCCCACGCCGCCCGTCCAAGCGCTTCCTCCGAAACGCGCGATGGCGAGGAACCCGACTACTCCCCTACATGGACGACTTCCTCTTCTTGGCGGACTCCTACGACGAGGCACTCTTACTTCGGCAGCGCGTCCAAGCCCTGCTCGACAGCCTCGGCCTACAGCGCAACCCCAAGAAAGGTGTGTGGACGCCAACGCAAGTCGGCGACCACTTGGGCCTCACGGTGGATTTACACCGCGGCGAGTTTCGCGCCCCACTCGCAAAACTGCACCACCTCGCACAACACGCTTCGTCCTTGCTCGGACGAGCAGCGTCCAACGCACGATGGCTACCCACACGCCAACTCGCAGCCTTCGCGGGAAAAGCGCAATTTCTCTACCTCGCCATCGCGCCCGCCCGATTCTTTTTGCGCGAGCTCCACAACGTTTTGGCTACCCGTACCGGTTGGGGGGGACGCGTGCGCCTCACCCACCAACTCCGGCGCGACCTCGAGTGGTGGCGCACGGTACCCTCCCAACACAACGGCCGGTCGATCTACAAGCCCATCGAGACCGCCTATTTGCACGCCGACTCGAGCGACTACGGATGGGGGGCCGTCCTCAACGAGGACGCCAATTACCAAGCCCGCGGGTTTTGGAGCGCCACCGACCGCCTCCAACACATTACGTGGAAGGAGCTTCGGGCAGTCCGGCACGCGGTCGAAACCTTTCTCCCGCAACTCCGAGGACGACAAGTCCTCCTCCACGAGGACAACACTGCCGTGGTCGCCGTCCTAACCAAGCTAACTTCCCGGTCGCCCGTCATGATGACCGAGCTACGGCGTTTGTGGTTCCTACTCGACACCAACGACATCCACATCCGCCCACGCTACATCCGGTCGGCCGCCAACGTCTGGGCCGACACGCTCAGCCGCGAACTGGACTCCGAGGACTGGCAGCTAAACCCTCAACTCTTCAACCACCTCCAGCGTCGGTGGGGCCCGCATACAATCGACCGGTTCGCGTCTATGCTCAACACGCAGCTGCCACGCTTCAACGCCCGCTGGCGCGACCCCTTGTGCGAGGACATCGACTGCCTACACCTCCCCGACTCGGCGTGGAGACGCGAGAACAACTACTGCAACCCCCCTTGGTCGGCCCTACCCGCACTCGCCGCGAAACTCGAACAAGCTCAAGCCGAGGCAACAGTCATCGCCCCCTACTGGCGAAACAAAACATGGTACCACGCGTTCGCCCGCTTGGCCACCGAGACCGTGCACTTCCCAGCGTCCCGCGACCTGTTCTTCCCCGGCAGGCTAGGCAGGCAAGAAGGGGTCGGACCTCCCGCTTGGAGCATCGTGGCCTTTCGGCTAGCACCCCCGCTTGGCTCTACACCCGACGCGGTGCGATTGGCCGAGCGATACGCCCGGACCGATTAAATGCGCCTGTACAGGACGTCCGCCCTCTGCGTACAGGACCCCCGCGCTACGAATTACGCCTCGAAGCAGCACAGTCGCCCTGGTCCTCCGAATTGGCTGAAACTTTTCAAGACCTCCTAGGATCAGATAAGCTCGGGGTTACAGCGGTTGCCCTACTCAGCAACTCGCTAGCGCCCTCGACGTACCTGAGCTACCAGAGCGCAATTCGACAGTTTTTTATTTTTTGTGCAGAAGAAAATATCGCCCCGCTACAGGCCACGCCGGCCACGATGGTCCGCTACACGGCCTGGCTAGCCCTCTTGGGAACGGTCGCTGCCAGCTCGCTGCAGCCTTACTTCAGCGCAATTAACAAGTACTTCCGCGACCACCGGCGCCAACCTATCGCCGTGGGCGAACTCCTGGCGGACGCCCGCCGTGGACTCGACATGCTACAGCGCCGCCTGCTGCCCACCGCCGCTCGCCTCCCGCTACCCGCACAAGTCGCGCTGAACATCCTACACGCCGCCAACACCCTACGCGGCACTTTCGCGTGGACCCCTGCTGCCCTCCCTCAGATGCAGCGCTTCAGAGCCTGTTTAGCGGTGTGTGTCAATTACACGTTTTTCTGCCGCGCCGAAACTGGCGCCCGCTGCCAGACCGGCGACCTAGTGGTCGACAGGCCCTCTCAACAAATCTGCCTGTTCGTACGTAAATCTAAAGGGGACCAGCGCCGCGACGCGGCAGATAAACCTGTCATCGCTATCCCGGTCGCAGCTAACCCCGTCCTGGCAGACCTGCTCATCTACTACACGGAGCAGCGCGCGACTTTCTGCAAAAAATTTTACAACACGCCACCCCCACTCGCCTTTTGGAGCTGCTCCCCTTCTGAACCTTCCGCCGAGTGGGGCGCCGCGGCCACCATCTCCGCCTGGCTCACCCTCGCCCTCCGTACCGTCAACTCCGCCGCCCCCGCCGGTTTCAAGTGGACATCGCACAGCCTACGGAAAGGCGCAGCGTCCGCTGCCAGCTGCATCGGCGCCCCCCTCCCCGTAATCAAATTTATGGGTGGCTGGGCCAAAAACAGCTCGGTGACCGAAGGAAAATATATTGACCCAACCATGACCCCAACACCTGCTGCTTGGCGGTTCTTCGGCTGGCTCACTCCGTCCCCCCCGCAACACTAATTCTGGCTGTGCAAGCCTTTGGCTTTAGGTTACTGGCAAAACGTGCCCTAGGGTAAATGGTCAGATTGATTTGAATCTAGAGGTTTGCATATCCAATATCATGTGTACGGGACAGTAACTCTAGCGGTTACTGTTACCGTTAATATCGGCGCGTCTCGCCTGCAGGGCAACCACCTTGCCCGAACAGTTAGACGCAGCCAACGACCAACGACTTCCCCAACGGTCAGCTCTAGCTAGCCCGTGCCTTATAAGCCGTAGCTAGCCACGAGCCTAGGCACTCTCTGCTTTCGCGCTCAGCCAATCTAGGCTTCGCGCGAACCCACCCACCCATCCCTATAATCCTGCGCTAATTGACCCCCAGACCCTGTCTGTGGGTGTCTTTTGGCCAAATTGTTCACTGAATATCGCTAAGATACAGGTACCATTTATAGGAAATAAATAATGTCAGATACTAGCACACAGCTAAATGGCTAGGATATGACAGTCTCCCCTCCTTAAGCACCAGCGTCCTCGCTGTGCAGTACTAGGGTCTTGGCTTCTTGGGGGTTCTTGCAGGCCAGCGATTGCGAAATCTGACAAAGTCAGGGGTGCCAGAAAACTCTCGATAAACACCCGTTCGAAGAAATTCGGAAAAGATGCTTAAGTGGTTGACTCCTCGCATGGGTTCCCAAGTGTCCTCGCTAGGTACGTTGAACGGTGCTGCCCAGCGGACCTTAAACAAAAGTCCCGTGCCGTTGGAGTTAAAAGCCACGTCGAGTATTTGGTCGACTTCAAATCGCTTCGCATCGTGCACAATCGGAATTGGCTTCGCACTGTTGGCATGTTCTGCTTCTGAATTCCATTTTTCCTGTAGACTGGCGTGTACAACATCGTGAATCCGTACTCAAGGGGGTAGCTTAAGCCGAAATGCAACCGGGGAAACTTCCTCCGTAATGAGAAATGGTCCAATGTAGCGGTCGCGTAGTTTAGAACACGGTTGTTGTACAAACCGTAGATTTGTCGCCTTGAGCTTAACTTTGTCACCAACTGTAAAAGGTACTGGTAACCGGCGCCCGCCGGCGGCGCAGCGGCGGCGGC
Source organism: Tetraselmis chui (assembly GCA_026401115.1). Lineage (NCBI taxonomy): Eukaryota > Viridiplantae > Chlorophyta > Chlorodendrophyceae > Chlorodendrales > Chlorodendraceae > Tetraselmis > Tetraselmis chui. The sequence continues at coordinate 5,814 of JAPMLY010001458.1, read as the reverse complement.
CCCGGAGGGGGGTGCGCTCGCAAGCCCGTCGGCATCCCCTCACCTCCCCGTGGTGGGCGCTTGAAACCCCGTAGCTGTGCCATGCATGGCACGGTAGGGGGCTAAGAGGGCCGACAGCTCGATCCGCGGGATCTGCAGCTGCCGGGAAAGCCATGTACAAAGGGCTTTTGAAAAAATAATATCTGTGCAACACCGACGCCAAGATCTCCCGCTCGGCCCGTCCGATATGTTCTTTCGCGTACAGATACTTCTAAATACAGCCTTACTATGAGGGGTGGGGCATGTACTACGGCAGCGTTTGATGGCGAGGAGGGTACGGCCGGATCACCGGTAGGAGGCGGGTGTTGGAGCTGGTGGTGGCCAGCCGGGAAGCACCGCCAGGAAAGGGCGCTCGCTAGCCGTCGGCCAGCTATGTGCCAGTCGAACCTTGCCGAGGGGTGAGGTAAGACATGGCACATGCCGGTGGCTAGTTGCAGACGGAGGAGCGGCTATATGAGGCGGCGGCGATCCCCAGGATCAGCCGCCGCCGGAAAGCCCTGTACGGAGGGCTTTTTTCGGATACTAAAAAAAAACAATGTCCGTACCCGGCGTCGAGCTAGTTGGGGAGCAGCACAAGGGTAGGGCGCTCACTAGCGAGCCGCTACGTCGTCCAGCGTCATCTCCCGGAGGGAGGAGTTAGCTGGGACGGCAAGGAGGACGGTCGCGACGGGAGGAGCGACACGATCTAGCGGCGACGACCCTTTGGGTCGGCGCCGCCGGAAAACCCGGCACGGAGGGTTTTGATTAATTCCGGGCGCCCGCGGCCCGCCGGATCCGGCTACGGTGACCTGCCCCCCCCCCTCTTCGACACCCACTACCCCGACAGACCTTCATAATCTTAGGATTCCTTGAGCGTGGGCCCGGGTGAGCGCGGAGGCCCCCGCTCAAGAAAAGGCTGCTCGGTGGACGTGCGATCATAGGGGGGAGGGTACGGTCACATGCCGGCAAACCGACAGGTACCCGGGTACCAGACAGAGAAAAAACCGGGGAAATGAGCGGGGAAAATTCAGGCGCGGAGGCAGGAGCGCTAGTTTTTTCTATGTCTGTGTGTCTCGCTCCCCCCCACCTATCCTCGAGGTGATGGGGGACCTCGACACGGAGGGCCGCCGCGTCGGTGGACGCGGCAAGACCTTGGGGCGGGGTTTACGGGATGGAGCGGCGGGATCGACGAGCGACCGCGCGAGGAGGGGTTTTTTGCCATCCTTTCCCCTCCTACCTTCGGCAAGACCGAACTCACGCGGGAGCTAGATTAGGCTGGCCCGTCGTCCCTCCCGAACGCCGACCGGCCTAGGCCGGTCGACACCCCGGTTCGGTGGGAGCGGGCCGTGCATCGTGAAGGTCGAGCAGCAGCTTAGTTTTGCATTTCTCGACAAGTGGATTTATTTTTTAGATCTGTTTTTCTTGATTAGAAAATTATTACGCTGTTACAGCTTAGGTGGGGGGATTGTGGCAATTACTGCGGTTGCTTACAATTATATAACTCCCGAGGAACGTCGACACACATTGCAAATAGGTGTGTCGATAAGAAATGTACCTGGTCGGAGAGACCCGGGCCCAACTTGCTAATAAGTCATGTATGGCGAAGTAGAGTGGCCCGTGAGACAGCAGCCGGTCCAGTTTGCCGGGACATGTTGTAAACAATTTCAATTTCAATACTGGTAACCGGTGCCGATTTGCAGCATCTTGCATGTGTGCCTGGGCTGCTTTGACGCAATCGTGGGCAAATCTGTGCATCTCGACCAGAATCTTTACTTGCTCCGGTAAAGTACGGCTAGGCTCGTTATCTTCAAATGTAGCCGTCGTTGGAGATGTCGGCTCGAATCCCAGCGTCGCCTTAAATGGAGACATAGTCGTTGACGTAGAAACCGCTGCGTTGATCGCGAACTCCACGTTGGTAAGGTGTTGAACCCAGTCGTCGTGCAAGGGGTGCACATAGCATCGTATGACTTGCTCCCATGTCATGTTTACTCGTTCAGTTTGGCCATCTGTCTAGGGATGATAGCTCGTAGAAATATTAAGCTTGGTGCCAACAGCCCTAAATAGGGTTTGCCAGAACTCGCTCATAAACCGGGGATCTCGATCGCATACTAATTTCCGTGGTAAGCCAAAATGCCGAAAAACAGCGCGGTGCATAACTTTTGCTAATTGTTCCGCTGTAATCGTTTTTGTAATTGGCTCGACAATCGTCCGTTTCGTAAGCATACAGACGAATACCACCACAACATCATACCCATCGCACTCAGGAAAGTCCGTAATCAGGTCAAGCGATACGTGCTCAAAGGGCATGGTCGGTACCTCGTGCGATTGAAGGAGTCCATAAGGCTTGTGTCGCGCTGCCTTGTTGCGTTGACATGTAACACAGCTGCGTACATAGTGTTGTACTGTCCGCTTTATGTTAGGCCACCAAAACGTCCGGGTCACTGCTGCCAATAGTCGAATAATACCAGGATGTCCCGCGGTCGGTTCGTCGTGTAGTTCGTACAATACTCTTGATAACAATGTAGAGACGTTCGGCACATACCGTATTGTCCCGTAGGCGTACAAGAGTCCATTAGATTGACGTACCAGCCAGGTAGGCAGAGATTTCCGGGTAAGTAGATATTTGTCCGAGTCATAAGCGTTTTTTATTTCCGCATGAAGTCCAGAGTCAGGATGTAACCGGGATTCCAGGGAAAAAATCTGCGCGTGTAACTCGCATTCTGCTTCGTCGTTGGTCCAATCGCGTAACATTTGCAGCTTCTGTAATGAGTCCTTCAGGTCAGGTCGGCGAGACAGAGCGTCTGCATGGTTGATTGCTCCCTTCTTGTACATGATGTCCATCTGTCGCTGATAAGGTGCTAAAACTTGAAGCCATCGCACCTGTCGAGTAGACAAATCGCGCTGCCGAAAGAAGTGTCGCAACGTGTCGTGGTCCGTAATTACTGTAAATCCCGCCGCGCCATCTAAGTAGCAACGGAATTTCAGTAGAGCGTCGCGAACTGCCAGTAGCTCTTGTTCGTGGACATGGTAGTGTACCTCATGCTTGTTCATCTTTCGAGCATGGTTCGCAACATGTTATAATCCAATACCTTGGTCTTGTAACAACACAAGTCCTACTGCAAATCCAGAAGCATCTGTATACAGTGTGTACCTTGCATTAGGAGAAGTGTTATGAATTACCAGGTCTGGTGCACGTACCATCGCGCCTTTAATTCGCTCGAATGCTGACTCGGCTTGAGGGGTCCAGCGAAATTCCGGTGTCTTCTTGGTCAGATCCGTTAATGGGGTTGCTAGGGTTGCGAATTGGTTAATAAACCTCCGGTAATATCTAGCAAGTCCCAGAAATCCACGTACTTCAGTCACAGATTTCGGTCGGGGCCAATTCTGTACTGCCTCAACCTTGTCGGGGTCAATTCGGATCTGTCCAGCTTCCACCACATGTCCCATGAAATTGACGCTCGATCGCCCTAAGTAACACTTAGATAGTTTGATATGCAACTGGTGTCGCTGCAGCTCTCGTAACACGAGTCGAATATGCTCGAGGTGTTCGTCGGCCGTCTTACTGTAGATCAGCACGTCGTCCAAATATCCCACGCAGAATTTGCCAAGATACGGGGCCAAAACTCGATTCATCATCGCTTGGAATCCAGCTGGGGCGTTACAAAGTCCAAAGGGTAGAACGCAGTACTCGAACAATCCGTAATGAGTTCGGAATGTTGTCTTATGTATGTCGCGCTCCTTAACTCGAACTTGATGATAGCCTTTATACAAGTCCAGCGTGCTGAAATAATGAGCCCCAAATAGCGAGTCGAGTAATTCATCAATCCGGGATAACGGTGTTCGGTCTTTCCTCGTAAGGTCATTGAGTTTCCGATAGTCTATGCACATACGCATGGTACCATCCTTCTTGCGTACAAATAAAATCGTGGTACTGTACGGAGATTTAGACGGACGAATCCAGCCTTTTGCGAGTAAGTCTTGTAAGTGTACCTGAACCTCCCGGATTTCTGCTGGTGACATACGGTACGTTCGCTCCTTAGGTGGTTCATCGCACTCCAAATCAATTTCGAAGTCGCACTCGCGAGTTGGCGGTAGACCGTCAGGCTCCTTGATGATGTCCGTAAACTCATTCAGGGAATCTCGTAACGAAGTCGTCCACTCAGGTTGTTGATCAGTATTGATGTCGTCGACCGCGTCTTGTACTTCTCGTAGTCAAATCACGAAGAGGTCTGCTGGTTGTTGCCTAAGCAGCTTTGCCATCGCATCCGCCTCCAAGTGATGTACTGCCACAGGTACGGTGTACTCGTCGCCAGACACCATAGCTTCGCCAATTTTTCGGTCGCGAATCGTTTTAGTAGACCAATCTATATCCGGGTTGACGGCTTGTAACCAAGGTTGACCGAGGATGATGTCGAATTTATCCAGTTCTGTCATAATTGCGTTCAAACGTATATCCAGGGTCCCTACCGTAAGCACTTCATTCCGTAGTCGCTTGCGAGTCGTAGTTGTACTACCATATGCCAATTTCATCCGGCATTTCTCTCAAGTAACCGTCGGAATGTGATGCTCCCGTACCCACTCAGCCTTGCAAAAATTTTCCGAAGCGCCAGAGTCAACCAAAATACGGCATCGATGTCCGCGTAAGGTGCCTCCCAACACAAACAGACTTGTTCAAGACTGGGTTGTGGATACATGCAGCGTCGCAGGAACACTGTCTTCTAGTCGGACGTTCTTGTTCATCCAACCGTCGATCTGTTTCCGAAAAGTCTCGTAACGAAGAGGGAACTGCTGATCTCCACGAACTAGATAACCCGTACGCCGTGCCGAAATTAATTCCTTACAGGTAGCCCATACTTCCCGAGAAGTTGACGTAGCGTCCGGTATCGATCCGGGTCGAACGCGAGCGATATACACGTAGCGCTTATTCTGTCCGGAAGACTCCGTCCCTAAAAGGCGTAAATTTGTTTCGCTCACCTTAAATCCAGTTGTCTCCGTAAGAGCTCGCATTGCTGTGCATTCCGGGGTCGCGTCTTCAATGTTCTGCTTGCCACCTGGAAACCAGACCATGCATGTGTCCTCTTTCGCTAGTAACACTCGTCGGCCATCGGTAACAAGAGTCGTCGAGTGAGTCCAGTAGGTCTTCGGGGGATTCTGTAGGTTCTGAGGCAGAAATCGGACTCGATCGGTGTCGTCGACGTAGACTTGCGTCGTCCATCTTGTCGGTCCAACATCTTGCCTTCTTCCTTCTATTCCGTCATTCGTAGGGCATGTAAACACATGTTCTGTCGCCGCCAGCTCGTCGACAAGTCGGAAATTTCGCAGCAACTTGAACCATGCTTTTGCCCTCCACTTTGGAACCACTATAACCGCTCTCAAGTGGGGATGAAGCAGTTTACTCCGCAAATAATGGCCCAAAAAATCTTCTAATTCATTAAATGGCGCATTTAGCCAAATTCTCCGGTACTCCTGTAAATCTCTCTCCTGAAATGGGCGCGCCGGACAGCAAAAATCCTCCGCCACTTGAGAATTAAGGCCGTCATTATCGCTAGCTCCATCTAAGTCGAAAGGTCCGTAGGTCTGAGAGCACTTCAGGAAATACTCCCTATTCATCATCTAGTCGCTAAAGTCCTTGCTCCTAAAGACTGGCCTCAATGTCGTTTGAGGTAACGGGTTTCGTACTTCTTCTGTTCTGGTCTCTTCCTGAGTCGTTGTAGGAGACAAATCCTCATCATGCAGCTTGCCGCGAGCTGCCGACTCGGGTCTCACTTTCCCGGCCGGGATTTCCTCGTTCTGTCG